>JAVDBV010076350.1:0-22593 GCA_032619315.1 Piper longum
TATATATATAAATTTACACGTTTTTCTTACTCCATCGGATATACACTAGCGATCGAACAGCACAAGGAAGCCAGTAATTGGCCGCCTATCTCCATCCCTTCCAATACGTAACTTTAAAGTTTTACCTTCAACAAGCCACGAAAAGCCAAAACCAGGGGCACATATGTGAAATTAGCATCTTTTGCATGGATATGTTTGGCCCGGTGTTGATTTCATTCAACGTGCTGTCTTTTCGTGCAATACTCATTTGGTCTTTATGTTTGGACAATCCGTAAAAGCGTTCTTCAAAGCTCCCAGCTCCATGATCCTACAAGCAAGGAAAACGAAGCGTCAAATGTCTGCTCCCATTGACTAAAGGATGACCATCTTCGACAATTCTCTCTCTAGATCTGTGCTGGTGAGGGTGCGTCTAAAGAATCTTTATCGTTTGTGGCCATGCGTTGGGTCGCATTACAATTTTCTTTAGCTCTAAAAGACGATCATGCAAGAGAGAGAGAGAGAGAGGACTATAGAGACTCGGTTGGTCATATGTTTACTGCATCGGTAAGGAAATATCTGGGCCATTCCTTAAGAACATAGGCTACGTTGAAGAACGGGTTTTGGGGACGCCCAGGAGGGACACTGTTGGGGACGCCTAGCGTCTCCACCATCGATGACGATGATCTCAATCATCAACGGTGGAGACACTCCGCATCCCCATCCGCACATTGCTGCCGAGAAGAGTCAATTTTTTCTATGTTGAACACTAGTGAATGCGAATGTGTTCTTATTGACAACAATATACCGGAAGGATGATTTTTTCATTCAAGAATCAGTCAAAAGATTCTACTTTAAATGCGATTCAAAGGAACCCACTTTGAAGATGACAAGTCCACTGACAAAGAAGCTATTCTGTGAGGACAACAATGGCAAATTGCATGTCCTTAAAAGCATAATAAAAGAGTAGAAATTTCGAGGTGGTGGTGCTGCCTACATGTTTCAACTCGACATTACATGCTATGAAGCGCACATTTGGTTATTCTATATTATTCGATTCAACGCACGGGTGGATGGAAAAGTGGAATTTAATCATATATAGGAAGACTGGTTTTATATGTATTGGGCTCGAAAATTTCTTCAAAACTTTCAAGGAGATTGGTCATATAGTCATAGACACATTGAACCATAGACAAATATAATCATGACAAATAAAAATCTAACAATTAACAAGTGTTCCCATCATAATCAACAAAATTTCTGCACCAGAAACATACATAGACTCTAGACGATTGCTAATGAACATATATGAAATGGGAAAGGTCACTTCAAGCAAGAATGTATCCACAAAAATCATATTAGAATGGTTCACCTTGTAATTTGTGTCAGAAAAAGAAAACTGTTACGAGAAAAGAGTATACACACCTGGTTCCATGGAATATACATTAAATATGCTTCCGACACTATCCAAGTAATTCCTGAGCTTTCCCATCCTCGTCTCTCAGATCCAAAACCTAATTTGATTTTTCTGCCTTTGATAAGATTACCTTGTCGATGACGCTTGCAATTTTGGCCAGCTGTTGCCCAAGTGAAAGAAAATTGATTGAAATTATTCACAAATATTGGCTGAGCAAAGAAAACTATATCAGGTCAACACTCTTAAAAAGTTCAACGATTTTGATACTAAAGATTGCACTTATAGTCTAAAAGAACTGCAAGCAGAAATATTGCTAGTTTAGCTACTATTTATTTGGCATGAATATGGTGCTTCTTTCATCAACAAGGATACAAATGTTGTCCGCGAATTTGTCCCCTTGGCAGAACTATTAAAGACCTTCTCAGCATCAGTTGGGTTCATCTGTATGGTGATCGAAAACATCCTCCATAATTAAATCTGACTTGTTCAATAAAACTGCATAATGCGACTGCATTTTTGTCAATGTTTCATTGTTCACTCTGTCTTCAATTTTGATAAGCACTTTTGCCAAGACATTCCAACATGCACTTTGAGCTTGCGAATCATCAGATGTAAAATGAAGAGTAGTAAGGAGGTCTTCCAGAAAGATAACATCTATAAAGAAATATAAGTCACTAACAGTAAAAGTTGAAGAAATCTAGATTTGTCAATAAAAAAAAGCCTAAATAATTAACTTCTGACAGCACAAGCAAGAGATCTGGCGACAAGATATTTGCAAGTATGACCACAGCAATAACGCAAGCAGAACCGACCTACAAAAAAGTAAAAAGAAAAAACAAAAATCATCAACCTTTCATGCAAGATACTCATGGCATGAACTCCAAGCTCACTATTGCCAACCTCGCTCTCGTTAGAAAGCTTGATAACTCCAAGGAGAATGGAAAAAAGCTCCTTATTTGAAGATATAACTTGTGAAAATTTGTCACTTACCAAAATGGCCTCAATTGCACATAAGATCAAATCAACAATAGAAAATCTGCAACATGAAAAAGAATGTCAGGAAAGAATCACAAATGAAACTGAATCTAATAGATAAAGATGTTGCCTCTAATTTCAAAATTAAATCCTGACAGAAATCACCCACTTTGGAAATCGTTCGTGTTTCAGAAATTAGACTCACATCTAAAACAGAGATGAGAAAGCCTTCTATCGCCAGCCAAAACTGACAATAGGAAATGCTAATTGTTCTAAAATTTGTCACTCATGCTAGAAAAGATAAATGTTCCATCGTAACGTTGTATCTGGAAAGGTTTGGGCCAATCCAAAAAACGAAGTTTGCTCTTCCCTTAACATTAGGTAAAAAATAACATATACCTTTAAGGTTTTCTTTCATCAACTAATTTGCTCACCTCACTTGACAACAAGCTAACCAAAAGAGCTGGCAAACCCACGTCCATCAGAGGTGGAAGGACAGCATGTACTTCACCATTTTCATTTTCCAAGATAGCCAACAAAAATTCAAGACATTGCAGGAATTCACTTTCGATCAACCACAAAGAAAAAAATATTGACAATTAAAAAAAACCATCTTTTGGTTGCTTTTGTCTCCATTAACTAATTAAGATCTCTAACAATTAAAAATGGAGATTAAAAGTCTTCTTCTTCTTCTTCATCCACCTGGTACCCAAAGGGTGTCGCGGAGACAAATCAATCTCAAATATCCAATATTATCAGATGGTCAATGTAAATCAGAAACAGCAAAATTTTTATGAAATTCATTTTCTAACAGCTGAGAATTCAATGTATTTCCAGCAACCATAAGATACGAGATAGAACATGTTCTGATTTCAAATTTATGGCCCAGTAGACAGTTCCACAACCTTGAATACCCAAAGTCAATAACCTGTGTGAGGATGCTATACATATAAAAAAGATTCATCATGAAAAAACCCCATCTTTATTTGGATGAATTCCCGAGTTGGTACAGTTTCAGATAAAGAATTCAAGAAAACGGCAAGTGGAAAAGAAGATTAAAATATCATAAGTTTTAACTGAAATTAGATGCAAAAAGAAAATAAGAAAACATTAATCATTACTCAGCGCAAAGGGAACAAAGATATACAAAGAAAACCGACCGCAACAACTTAGAGAATGTCTCATTTATGCATTAACTGCATGTTTCAGAGAGGCATGGCGAATCATCCAAGAACAACTGCTTAATGATTGCATCAATCAGCTCATGTCTAGAACTAATTATCTTCATTGGAGCTTCATGGCAGGCCAGATTAGCAATAATACCAATGCAAATTTCCTTGGAGAGAAAGATTGATGCAAGTTAACAATCATGAAGTAAAAATCACAAATTGAAAAGGTGATACTGGTAAATATTTTTTACCCTAATACGCACTGAACTTGTAACAGCTAGTGTTGAATGAATTGCATCGAGTATAAAATTTTCCACCTGCATTTGGAGAACACGTACAGACATATTTTTCGGTCACTAATCTTACAATTGAATACATGATAGAAAGTTCGACTCTGACAGGAAAATTACGGTAAGCAATATATTCTATATGGAAGTGGATATTAGATCAAACACTTCTCAGACATTTGTCTTCTTGTTTTTTATTGTACAAACTGAGGACAAAGATAATAGACTGTTATTCAATTTACTAATTCATGCCCCATAACTGTACAAAAATTGCCGCGCATGTCCTTGGAGTCAGAGAATTGTTTTAAAAAACAAATAAAATAAAACAAAAAAGGGTCGTCTATAAATTTGACAGAAAATGAACATAAAATCAAATATAAAGAGATGGTTTTATACTATTAAATCTGCATGATTTTCATCAACAGAAAGGTCCCACAAAATACAGCCATTATCCTCCCATTTATCTTCCAACAGTGATATTACTGAACCATTAACAAGCTCATTTTGTGCTTCCTGGTGCATTCTATTGTCTAAATTCTTATTGAAGACATTTTCAACTTTATCTTCCTTATTGAGATCATTTTCACTTCTTTTACTACATGGTAGAAGCCCCCTGATAAGGGATATTATATAGCTAGGGTCTACTGTTATTGAGGAATCAAAAATCTGCTCCAAAAGATCAGATATAAAGAAATGATCAGTCATTTTGATAGAATATGGTTCATCATAAAGAGATGTAAGAAAAAGTAGAGTCTTTCAACCACTTTAAAAAAAGCAGTGTTCCCAAAATCCAATTGGCAATTGCACAACACAATACAATGTTTTACCAGGAAAAAAACATGAACTGCACACACATTCCTTACCCTTAGACATCATAAAAAAATCAAGCGATTCAAATGCTGTCTCATTTTATTGTATGTTATCAGGTACACAGAATTTAAATACTAGAAAGACAAAAAAATGCCCATTGTATGTAGAATATAAACTCAAGCGGGAAACAGTAATCAGACTGGGTTATCACCCACTGTCAACCTTTTAAGTATCGTTATTTTATTTCAGCTAAATCAAAACATAATACTAGAAATCCTAAAACACAACATGAAAAACATAGACTAGGTTAATGCCCCCAGTCAAACTTCAAAATATGTTATCTCATTTCAGCTATTTGGTTGGCATGAAAGAAATGTAAAATCTATGCAAATTTTAAGTGATCAACATTAGAAGAAACATTAGTCTACATGTTCAGTGTATATACATTCAATGTACTCCCAGTGGTCCCATTAGAAAGAAAAAAAGTACATATGTTCAGTGCATGTATATATACAATATATGCCAAGTGGCCTCTTTTGCAAGAAAAAACAAAAAAAGAAAAAATTTTCATATAGGAGACCATTTGGAGGAAAGCATGGTTATTTTTTACGTATAATATACATTAAAGCCAGAGTATTTTTACTGTGGAATATATTACTGCTTATACAAAGGCTGACCACTTAAACACTCTCGATACTTTATATAGCTTTCATATCAAAAAAACGAGCCCAAATAGAAACCTGAACTTCCCGCCACATTTAAAATCCCAAATTCGCTGGCCAAACAGCTACCCTAAGACTTCAAACAGACTCAGCTAATGCTTTCAAGTCAAGCACCAAACACATAACTAAAGTGCACATATAATGTGATAATAATAAGAAAAAAAAGCTAGAGAGAGATTTGAGAAGCGGCCTCGGAAGAAGGAGGAGGCAGATTGTGAGCAGACGGTCTCGTCTTCGGGGCCCTCATCGTCCACTTGGCGGGGAGAGCGGTCGGCGATAGCCATGGGAGAAGAGAAGATTGGTGTGCGTGGAGCGCCGACGTCGATGGGCTTTGATGGGCCGCGATGGCCAATATCCATTTTATTCGGTAATGGTATCACGGCCCAATAAATGCTCAATTACGTGTTACGAACCGTTTGGAATTGTAGTGGACGACATTAAAATAAATAATTAATCAATTAATTATATAGCCATGAAATTGTCAAAGATAATGGTTTTATGAACCAAAATTCTTCTTATTATTATTTTTGTAAAAATGTTTAAAATCAACCATACCCAGTTGAAAAATAGAACTATTATTGTAGAAGATTATTTTGTATTTCTGTGAGAAATTTTATTGCAATATTGTTGACAAGCATATAGGAATTTTGTGCTTCTATGTTGACCAAAATGTTTTGATTTTTGTATTTTTTTCCTGACAAGACGATGTTTTGAAGAGAGAAATAGTTTGTGAGCTCTCTTCTTTTAAACTTGTCGATGCTCTCGTATATGTTAAAACTAGTCGCTGACTTGCAAAGTGCATGACTAGAGGATTGGAAACATATCATAATTACAATAGAAATCAAAATTAATTATATTTACAATAGAATTTAAAATAAATTTTAATTATAATAGAAATCAAAATAAATTTAAGTTACAATAGAATTCAAACCAAATTCTAATTACGATAAAAAATATTGAAAGATTCAAAAAAAATATTATTTATAATAAATAAGAAATAAAAGATAATATTACAAAATAATTAAAATTTTTACTAATGAAAAATAAAATGATAACATTTTAAAATAATTAGAAGATATCTCGCGATGCCGGATTAAAAATCTTTAATTTTATATATTAGTAATAAATTAAATTAATTTTTTAAAAATAAATTATCTTCAAGCTTGGTAAAGAAACGATTAAGCACTAGCCCTTTGCGCCTAACCATCACATCCACAAGCACTCCATTGGTCCTTTCAGCTTAAGTAAAATCCACCCCGACATATTGACGGCGGGGTCAAGAAATTTCCATACAGCTTGGATAATTTGACAAGTCTACGCAAAGTCACCCAAACGACATAATTTCCTGTATTTTAATGCCATCATCTTCAATCCTCCGTGTGGCGGTCCTAATAATTATCATGTTCTAACGACTTCAGATGGGTACAGCACCTACCACCCAATGGACGCGGCGTACCAAATTATTTCAAAGTGGAGCATGAGAAATAATCTATTGAATTGGTTTACATGGATGAATGATTTCTCAAGCCCTCTCTGACCCTAATCAAATTTTGATATTATTATTGAGCTATTTAGACCTCTCAAAAAAGACTTAAATAAGTGTCAAAGTATCACATGCCTTTTTTAATTAAAAAATTAACTCAAAAAATAAAATTTTTTTATTAACTTATATATAAATTATTAAGATTATTCACGATTGATATTAGATAAAGTCAACAAACTCTCCATCTCCAAAACTATTATATTATTTGACAAAACAAATATCAAATTTTTCAAGATTATAACAAGTTAAACTTTCTAAAATTATTATTATAATTTTTATAAGTCTTAAAAAAAAGACTTACAATAAGTATCACCTACCTCTCTTAATAAAAAATTAACTTAAAAAATAAAAATTAACTTATATTCAAACCATCGAAATTATCTACTCCTTATAAGATAAACCAAACATGATATAGTAATGGTTATAAATTTATCTTAATATAAGAAGATAGTAATTACGATTAAAATTAAGTCTCAACACCACATAGACCATCATCCTTATGTCATTTTTACACATGTATATATCTTACCAAAAAAACAAGGAAACGAAGAGAAAAATAAAAAGACCAGGGATCGTCAACGGTGACTTCAACTTTCAATGTTATAGAAAATAGTAAGAACTCGGCAAGGGGGAAGAAAAGAACAAAACAAAGGGACAGATCAGGGAGGGTAATTAACAGATCTGACGTGACAAAAATTAGCCAAATTAGAGCCACAAGGCCCCGGCCTTCTTCAAAACCGGCACAAGCTCGCCGGAAATATGCGCCCCCATGAGCCTCTCCAGCCCGCCTACCAGCTTCCCCCCAATGAACACGGCCGGGAACTGCAAGGCCGCGGGCGCGCTGCCGCCTTCGGCCACCGCAGCAGCCGCCTCCGTCTCCTCCTCCACCTCGTACACCAGCGGATTGGCCCCCAGCCCCTGAAGGAGCCGCTTCACCACGTGACACATGCAGCACCCCCGCCGTCCCACCACAAGCACCGCATTCTCCGCCGCCAAGATCTTCACAGTTTCCGGCGATCCGCCCCCTTCCGCCACCTTCATCACCTTCTCCGACTTCGGCCGCGCCAGCCCTGGCCGGACCGCCATATTAGACCACGAACGGTAAGGTATAGCATCTTGCATCTCTTCGAAAAAACATACAAGGAAGGAGATAAGCTTGCGAATTTATAAGTTCTCGGCAAGGTCTATATATATATATATATACGTGACACATGTGGTGGGGGAGCGTTAATGGGACGGCGGCGTTGGTTGGGGCGGGCCCACGCGGAGTGCTGTCAAATGACGTCTGATGACGCGGGCAGACCCTTCCTTCCTCGTTCTCTCTGACCTGCCACTTGTCACCGTGCCGTCAGCTTACGTGGTGGATTGTGTGGCATGCTCTCTGAGGTGACGTCAGCTGAGGTTGGAAACTTGTGGATTTCATTATGGACTATTATTGTTATTATTGGTTGATAATATTGATTAGGTGGCGAAGGCAGGGGTTGGGTTTTTTGTGATAAGCTTGTTTAGAAGGTGCAACTTGCTTCTACATGCCCAAAGGCCATTGGCTTAAATCTGGAGCCGACATCCACTTTGCACTAGATGTTGGGAATCCAAACCCTTGGTTAAAGACAACACAACAATTAAAGAGGTTTTATGCCTAATTTTCAAGTTATAGATCGGGATTTTCATTACGAAACTAAATGAATAGGATTGCCTTTGAGTAAGCGCCCCAAATCTTACATTATGGGACCTTATACATATAATATTTAATTTCATTGTGATTAGAATTAATGAGCTTCCCATCATCAAATATATCCTTTTAATGGCTTATTAGTTAAAAACACGGGCACTGATTGTTCTAGAAAGGTGCTCAACCAAATCACACAGCCAACCCGCCTAAATATTTTATTAAAAGAGTTTTTTTTATCAAGTATAGAAGAAAAAAAAATAATCGATTGCTTTTCTTATTGTACAAGAGATATTTTTTTCAATTGAGAAGATATATATATACACACACATGCATATGCATGCATCTCGCACTTGCTTGCGCCAGTGAGCTATATTATGTTCATTTTTTTAAGCACTATTCAATATTAATGCAATGGACCAGGAAGACAAGTTGGCCGGCGGACGGAAAAAAACAAACACGCGGTGGAAGGACTAACCCTTGCCCCTCAAAACTAAATTGCTAATAATGAAAGAAAACAATATTTGGCAGGTCAAGCGGACCACATTAATATAAGCCCTTACATATATTATAAATATGTATACTTCATTAGTTTTTAAAAGTCTTGATTTAGGCATTAAGACTCGGTAACTCTGCTCTTGAGATCTTCGAAACATCTAGGATGAGTAGTCTTGAGATCTTAAAAGCAACTCGGACGAGCTTCAAAATTTTAATAAAATACAATTAATCAAATCTTGAATTTATTAATGTAATAACTCAACCAAAATATAAATAAGTTGTGTATGTCTAATCTAGCTCTCGAGGTCAGCTCTAATATTATGTGTAACACAAGTACAAATTAATGATCTACATCATCTGTTCAAAATAATTAACTGAAATACAAGGCCTATAAATGATTCTATTAATAATTTGGATCTTGCTACATTCGTTATTAAATGTATGACTAATTTGGGGTATCTGAGTTAATTGTAGTAGTTGTGATTCTTGCTAAATAATTAATAACTAGATAATTATTATTTATATATGTATTTTAGAAACAAAAACAATATCAAGTAAGTTTGCTGATGCCAAAGTACATAATCTTTTTCCTTTATTTTACGATTCGTAGGTCACCCAATTACATCCATACGGGAATTATATCAAAATTAAGTACATACGTCATGAACACGTTGGAAAGGTGTTATCCTTGGAGCCGTGGGAGCCACCACGAGTGCACGCCAAAACTTGACTTTTTATGTTTTTTGAGCTACAATTTGAATGCTTCCGAGTGCCGATCGAGTCCATTTTAATTACCATGGCCACCAAATATGTGACGATCGATATAATGAAAACAAGTTTTGGGCAAACAAAGCACCCACCAAGTCGTTCTCTTAGCGCATACATACGTCACCTACTTATCCGGTGACATAACCCATCTCGTTTTATGGATATTATCATGGATTAAGTGCCTAATTGTAAAGTTTATTTATATAAGGACAACAAGTGTGATGGTTGCAAGCAGCGTCCAACTTGGATCAGTGACCTCATGCCACCGTTCATAGTTGACCTATATGTGTATCAATATCAATCTTAATAAACATGTACATGAATGGTATGTGAAATACGCAATCTTGGATCATATGTGAATACAATTCATTAATTATTAGTTCGTTGTCTCATTGGCTCGACAACCTGCACTATTCCATAGTCAAATAAAATGAATACATAGTCCGCACTTTGGCGACGAAATTGCCGACCGTATATCATTTCTTTGCCAATAGTGCCGGCCGGCCTCGTGCACTCCATTTCACATGGAAGAACAATCTGAGTTTCTTGTGAGAAGCTTCCTTGCTCATCACAAATTAAGAAGCATCATGGCCGTCATTGACAAACACCGGCGTTATTTAATTTTGTTTTGTTTTTTCGATAGGTCTCATCTTCAATATCTTCGAATTGCTGCCAAATGCTTAGAGTTATCATTTTTTTATTTCAAGTTGCTTAAGGTTATCAATTGGCATAGCAGTAAATAGGAATCCAAATTCCATCGAGTAAATCATCCTTTTTTTTAGTCGAAGCTAATTTACACTACTAATTGTGGATACTGCTCCTTTTATCTTTCTAGCTTAGACTGTTCAAAATCGACGGCAAATTGCTGCTAATAATAATACGCACTGTATATATTTGATTGCATTGCTAGCTATTTGGACGTGTAAAATAATTTTCCGCTACTATTTTTTTTCTGTGTTAGAAAAAAAATTAAAACAAGAGAAAGACTTTTTCCCCATAAACTTTGTTGGATTTTGTTGTTTAGCTACTAGTTTAGTGCCGAGGCGCCAGAATGAATTTAGTTCCTGCACTTAGGGCCCCCTGGCGCTACTCTTGCACCTGGGCCCTCAAATCAGATTTAAAGCATGCCGATTCGTTTTTCTTTTTCTTTTTAAGCTGTTTTTCTTGAAAGAGGCGCCTTTTTACACTAATTTTCCATTGATATTTATCTCTCTCCCTTGCTTTTGTTTGGTGATTTTTAAAGATTTTGGGCGATCAAAATTGATTTTATGGAGTCTTCTTAAATGATCTTGTGGTGTGACGGGAAGTATATACTCTCCAATTTGTTATAATCACATGGAAAGAAATTCATTATGTCTTGCACACAAATTACCGATATGAGACCCTAGGTGGAAGATAGTAATTTTGTATTGAAGAAAACATCTAGTACTTGCCTTGGATTTGAGTTTTCTTCGTCAACGCATGTATTTCTTGTGACTTTATTCTATCAGGTGTACAATTTTCAGTAATCCCTTTAATATTTTTTCAATAATTTCAATAAAAAATTACTTGTGGAATTTGCATGATGGGTATTGATAAAACTATGAAGCATGGGAAATTTATTGGAAAGGATTTTAAGAGATAACAAAAAAGGACGATTTTCGGTTGAAAACTATGAAATTTTTTTTATACTTATCTTGGGTTTGAGGACAACATTAATGATCATGAATATGGTAGAATAAGTAGAGAAAATTTTGAGAAGGATGATTGCTTGTCATGGACAAATTTTGAGTACTCTTGATGATAAATTATATGATCTCTACTGTGAAACTAATTCATCTAAGGAGTTGTGAGAGTCCTTAGAGAAAGATGCCCTAAAGCCATAAGTTAATGTTATTACAACCGGTTCGGGTAAAACCGGACCGAGTAGCACAAGATTAGTCATAACAAATTTTGAAATTAATTTTGCTAATTTTTCTTCTTTGGATTGGTACATAGATACATGTGATAGTGTTCAATTTTGGTACAATATATCTTCCTTCTCTTTCTACTAGAGAATGAAGGAGAAAGTAGTGGTGATGGGCAACTCCTCTAATGCTAAAGTGCATGGAGTAGGGTGAGTAAATTTGAAGTTCACATATGGGAATTCAATTACTATCCTAAATGTGTACCATGTACCAAAAATCTGAAAAAACTTGATTAGTGAGATCTTGCTCAATCTACAAGGATTTAAATTAGTTTTTCTAAGAACAATGTGTTTGTTGGTAAAGGTTGTATTTAAGTTGAACATTATGGTGGGTGTGATATTAAACTTTTATATCAAATTGAGGAAGAGAATATTATTCTAATGAATTTAATACATTTTGTGAAGAAAATAGAATAATTAATGAGATTACAACTTCATATACACCACAATTAAATGATGTAGCAGAGAGGAAGAATAAAACATTAATTGACATGATCAATTCTATGTTAAATTCCTCTGGTGTGAAGCTTTGTTTTTGGCATGTACAATTCTTAATAAAGTGTCATATGAAAGTAGTGATAAAACTCCTTACGAGGTATGGAAAGAAATGAAACCAAATATAAATTTTCTAAAGGTATTAAGTTGATTCCAAATATAAAGTTAGATAAATTAGGCGATAAGACTTTTGATGGATTCGTTATCGGATAAGCTCAGAATAGACGAACATATAGAATTCTAGTTATGAAATTTGATCATAATGATTATTCACCTAATGTTATTAGAGAATCTTATAATGCTATATTTTATAAAAATATGTTTTCTTGCAAACACCTTACTAAAAATGTTAAGTCAAGTACTCCTTTATTAGAATCTAATCTAAAGAGAGATTCTAAGAATAAAGTTACATTGAGAAGTAAAAGACCTAAAATTGAGAAGGATTTTTAGGATGACTTCATAACATTTTTAAGAGAAGATCCATTGACTTATAAGTCAAGTGATGAATGCAAGTGATGCTCCTTTGTGGAATGAAGCAATTAAAAGTGAAATGGATTTCATACTAGTATATGGGATATAGGTATTAATAGATTTACCTTTGTGATGTAAACCCATAGGGTGTAAATGAATTTTTTAAAAGAAGTTAAATCCATATGGAGCCATTGATAAATACAAGGCTAGACTTGTTACCAAGGGATTTAGTCAGAAGGAAAGTGTAGATTATTTTGATGCTAATTCACAAATTGCACGTATTGCTACTATCCACGTATTTTTGGCATTGACAGAAGCATATAAACTTGAAATCCATCAAATGAATATTAAAACAACTTTCCTAAATAGAGAGTTCGAAGAATAAGTTTATATGCAACAATTAGAAGGATTTGTGGTAAGTGGAAAAGAAGAAAAAATGTGCGAAATAATTAGATCTTTATATAGTCTTAAACAAGCACCAAAATAATGACATAAAACATTTGATAACATGATCAAATTATTTGACTTTATGTCATGCGATTATGATAAATATCTTTATTGAATAATTATGGAGATTTATAGATAATATTGTGCTTATATGTGGATAATATTATCACTTTTGGAAGGACTCAACTAAGGTTGGTGAGATTAAAAAGTTCTTTAATGAAAACTTTGAGACGAAAGATCTTGAACTCGCTAATGTTATATTTGAAATTAAAATTTGAAAGACGTCAGAAAGTATTACCTTATCTCAGCCTCATTATATTGAAAAGTTGTTAAATGTATTATTCTTCTGAATGTAAGCTTATGAATGCACCATATGATTTAAATCTTAAATTGAGAAAGAATGATGGGGACAATGTGTTACAACTTAAGTATTCCAAAGTAATCGGTAGTCTAAGGCATCTTGCTGATTGCATGAAACCTGACATTATATTTGCTATGGAAAAATTAAGTACATACATTCATAATCTTAGTAAAATTTATTGGCATGCTCTAGAGAAAGTACTAAGGTATCTAAAGGGTGCTAGCGGATTCAGTATACTGAGTTTGCTCCTATATTAAAAGGATATAGTTATGCAAATTGGATATCCAATTCAAAAGATACAAAATCCACAAGTGGGTATTTACCCTCAGTGGTAGGGCTGTATCAAAGAAGTCAACAAAACAAGTAATTATTATCAAATTGATGATGAAAGCCAAATTAGTAACATTGGATGTAGCTAGTGAAGAAGTAGAATGACTTAGGGAATTACTTTTTAAAATTCCCAAGAATTACTTAGGGCATTACTTTTCGAAATTCCCATACTTAAGAAGCCAATTCCTCCTATATTAATCCATTGCATAACCAGGCTACTAATGCGAAATTCACAGTAAAAATCACAATACAAAAAACTCAAGACACATTGAATTGAGGTACAAAATATTAAGAAAGTAGATATCAACATGTATTATCACAGTGAGATATGTGAAGTCTGCAGACAATTTAGCTAATCAGCTAACCAAATGATTATCGAGGATACAAATTGTAACGGCCCGCCCTAACTGGCTCGGGTGGTAGTTAAAAAGTTAAATGTTGTAAAAATGGCATTCCAAAACATGAATTTTAATTCGGCAAATAAGTCTCGGATTTATAACTTATAACAATATATCATGTAGCATATGATAATATATAAAATAATGGTCCCACAATATCGGACCATTTCCAATAGTCACATTTATAACACAAGAGAATAAAAAGAAGTCTAATTTATTATCCATTCACCAAACCTGAGTTGGTAAAAGAACCACCCACAACTCTTTTATTCTTCAGTCCAAAGCTCCTCACCTACAGAGGCAACTCCGTGTTAGTGATTAAACGACTAAGCCATATAATTAAATGAAACAAGTCAATATCATCCCTATCATTATTTCTCAGGTCATTCTGAGATTATGAGCCTCTCAGGCCATTATGAGATTATGAGCCTCTCAGGTCATTCTGAGATTGTGAGTTCATTCTGAGATTATGACCCTCTCATGTCATTCTGAGATTATGAACTTCTCATGTCATTCTGAGATTATAAGCCACTCAGGTCATTCTGAGATTATGAGCTTCTCAGGTCATTCTGAGATTTTGAGCCTCTCAGGTCATTCTCAGATTATGAGCTTCTGAGCTCATTCTGAGATTATAAGCCTCTCAGGTTATTCTGAGATTATGAAGGGTGTTGCCTCGCGATAGAGACTCTCAATTTCGCTGGTGCTGCCTCGTGTCATGGGTGCTGCCTCGTGACAGAGACTCCGAATTTTGCGGGTGTAGCCTCGTGTCAAAGACTCCCAAGGGTACAGCCTCGTGACAAAGACTCCCAATTTTGTGGGTGTTGCATCGTGTGAGAGGCTCCCAATTTGTGGTTCAAGTAATTTTTTTTAAAGGTGTGGCCTCGTGTCGGGCTGAGTCGATTCCTTGACCCCGGTTGCGCTTGGTGCCTGGTGATCGAATCTGGGCTCAGACCGACTAGGGCTGCCAAATGAGAATATACAACATTTCAAATAATTATACGGACCTAGATAGTTCGTAAGTGAACTCGTAACTGCAACTAACGATCTTAATCTAAACGAGAACATAAAATTATACATAAATATAATTTTATTTGAGTAGAAATGCATGCCCCTCAATGACTAATATATCTATCATTATTAAAATTTAACAACGTAAAATGTGCCACATCCAACAATATTAAATATTAAATTTTCAACAAATCTAGTGAGATAATTAATTATTCATGTGACGTAATCATTTAAGTCCTGCTTTATATTTTAAATTAATTATCTATATCATAATTTACACTTAACAATTGATAAAATAATTATTAATTTATAAAAAAATATTTAATTACTATTATTGGTATAGTTTCCTTTGAGATGCTAATTACTTAAGCACCATCTTGATGATTAGGTTTACAATTTTAATCTTTAATCACCATCATTATTAATAACACTTAATTAATTGAGTCATTTGATGAAATTCTTTAAAATGATTTGTATTATCCTAATTCAAAGATATTGCTAATACCATTATTTTAAATTATTTAGCTCAATAAAGGTTCAAACTTTCTTTATTTTCATTATGCTATATAGGTTCAACGCTTGTGATTTTTACACGATTATAGTTTATTAACCCATTTTCTTCCTAACTAATTCATTATTAAAATAATCACTTTATTTACTTAACATTAAATTTAATATGGTAAAGGTGAAATCTTTATTTTATCAATCACTCTTAATTATCTGATTTGATTTAATCACTTGTAGTAAGACGATTAATTATCGACCGTTTATCATTACCGTATTTTTATTACTTATGGTGATTTCGTACAATAATTTATTAGTTTAGCCACTTTAACCCATAACTCATTAGAACAATTATTTTTAAAGATTTACTACAAGTTAGTGTTATTTTTAACTTGAGGTGTATCGAGTCAAGCATAAATTACAGATCTGCCATCTTCTTCTTCCCCACGTTCTTCTTTTCTCCACCTTCGTATTTGGCACCAAAACCAGACCACGCCCTTCTTCTCCAACCTCAAGACCACTTCTTTCTTGCAGCTTGCTCCAATTCAGAGGTTCAACTACCTCAGTCCGTCACCAACCAGGAAGATCAGCCTCCTTTGGACTTGGCAGGGAGTAGAGTCGTTCTCCCCACGTTTGCACATCGCCACCATGAATTCCAGCGAGGAGGTCGTCCACAGTGGGCTGTGCGGGTGGCAGGAGGTACTGTAATCGAACCCTTGATGTTGTCGACAAAGAACAACCGACGTCTACCCTCTAAATCTTCCATTACAGTGTTTGTTTCAAAGGAACGCCACTACCTTCATCCCCCTTTCAACTTCGCCCACTCGCCTATGCAATTCAGCCACCCATCGGAAACTAGGGACACGACGAGCTGTTCTCTTGACCCAGCAGCCAGAGGGCCGTTGGGGGTGTGAGGGCTGCCTTGAAATTCCTTGCCTTCGATCGCCCACCTTGCCCAAATTTCAGGCACGTCGGCCATGGTGGGATTTCAGTTGTATACCATTTAGTTTAATTCTTCTTGTTGATTTAAGACTTTAGTTCTTATGATTATCAAGCTTATTATCAATTCAAAATATGCATGCATGAAAATAAGAATAGGGTAATAAGAATAATACCCAAGCAAGGAGGAAGCTAACACCAATAAGGAAGAAGAGAAGAAAATGAGAAAATGAAGGCGGCTAAGGTGAGGATGACGCCCCCTCACAATATATAAAATGAAAGTGACGATATGGTTTGTGAAAAGCACCCCAACACCCGTATTTCATTTAATCGGGTAACCGGGTAAAGAATAAAATATAATATTTAACCGGGTAGAGAATATAATATAATTAATCATAATAATTTTCCAATGCTCGATCCTTCCCCGACCGAGTCGAATATATAATTTTTTTTTTCACAGTCATTACACAAATTCAGGTGTCATTAACGGGAATATGCTTAAAGTTATTGCATAATCACCGTTAGTGACAAGTCAATCTAGCAAGTGGTGATTAGATAAGATTCAATGGATATAAACAAGTTATCGGGTGATTGAGTTAATTGTTTTAATGAGATTCTATTAGACAACATATTGACTTGTAAAATATGCTTTCATAATCCTACCTATATGAATGTAATAACAAGGCCGGTTATGATTAATCTTTTAGATGAAAAAACATTCATAAAAATAAAAGATAGCTAGTGCTTGACCAAAATAGCACTACCTTGATCATTCAATTTCAGTTACACTACTGACTTCTGGTTTGGTATACAATAGTTTCAGTTCTAATTGTTGAAGTTCAAAGACTTTATCTACTTCTATTTGTTGAAATAGAGTATATTTAACTAGGGGTAAAATCAAATTACCCAATACTTAATCCAAAAGGAAATTACACAAGATTTTGGAGTTGATTTTTGTTGATTTAAATATGACGCCCAGGTGCTAGTCTAGCAATCTGACGTTGGAATGAATTTATGTTCCAACACATAGCGCCCCCAAGCCCTGCTAGATGTAGCGCCCAAGTGCCTGGGCACCCAAATTGGGTTTGAGATGCGCCGTTTTCTTTTTTGTTTTTTTTTTAGTAGTGTTTTCTTGAAAGGGGGCACCTTTTTTACACAATTTTTCCACTGTTCTTCATCTATCTACCTCATTTGACGATTTTTGGAGATTTTGGGTGATCAAAACTAAGAGTCTTCTTCAACAATCTTGTGATGTGATTAGAGGTGTATACTCTCTTGTTTGCTATAATCGGAAGGGAAGAAATCCGTTATATCTTAGACACAAATTACCTATAGGAGACCTTAGTGTAGAGCATGGTAATTTTGTATTGAAGAAAGTGTCTAGTATGTGCCTTGGATTTGAGTTTCCTTCATCAACTTGTGTATTTTCTTGTCACTTTATTCTATCAGGTATGCAATTTTTAGTAATCTCTCTAATATTTTTCCAATAAACCTCACTGAATTTCACTTGCTAGACTTAATTTTTATTTTTAGCTACTTTTTTCTCAAGATAGAAATTATAATTTTTTTTCCATAAACCTAATTGAATTTTACTTGTCGGTCTTAATTATTTATAAGTTTTCACCCATTTTTCTTCTAAGTAATCTACCTTCTCTTTTAAAACATAGAAAGTTTCTAGGAACGCCTTAATTATAGATTTTCCACGAAGAAGCTAAAAAATAACAGAAAATCTTCCAATTAACAACAAAACTAAGATTCAAATAAATAGTGTAGCACCTTGATTTTGGTTCACCTAAGAACCGGATCAAAATTATTACGATCGAGTTGAGTCATATTTAAATCAATTTAATTTGCAAGCCTCGATGATAAATGGATCGAAACAACCCTTGGGACGTCTTGAGAAAGAAAGACATATCATGATACATCAAGTAAATTCATGAACACACATCAATACAAACAAAAGAATGAAAGAAAATAACCACGCATTGTGATCAAGTGTGTGTAACATATATATGTCCTTCCACCAAAGCTGACCTAACACATAGCAATACAAAACCAATATGTATAATAAAAAAATGTCAGTAACAAGTGTTACTCGTCCAAAAAATAATTAGTACAAACAGACAAGTGGAATCTAATATTCCATAAAGAAAGAAAACCATGTATAATCTCCATGGGAACTTTCAAAGGGGATCTAGTGAGGAGCCATCTAGTTGCATACTCGATAGCATCCCAAACTAAACTGGTATTGTGCCACTCTCAACAAATGTCTCTCTCGAAAATAACGGATCCCACCCTCGGGAAAAAAACACATAACCTAATTCTTCTCCATACCTTCATATTTCTCTTGATCCATAACACAAAGACCGAATACTCTCAGGAAGTCACCTTTAGTACCATTTGATACTACGAGTCTAGACATGCGCTATACACAATAGTACCTGCCTACTCCATGCCTCCCCCAATACGAGGAAGTTGAAGACACAGAGATGTTAGAAGTCATGGGAATGGAACAACCCTCTCATTAATCCAAAGACTATTATGACCTTCGTGCGTGCTTGCTCAAGGTATATGCGAGGTTAAATTCACCAATTGTCGCCTCACTAAAAACTTGATAAAAACTATGTATAGGACTGAGAAGGAAATAATACAAGTAGACTCAAAAGCAATGTGAGGTGGGCCTAAGTTCAAAACAATACAAGAGATCTTATCATCAAAGGTTATTAATTACAGAAGTAAAATATGTCTAGATGGTCTGTGTTAAGTGGGGGGTTCAATAAAATAACCACTTCATATGCCCTACGATCTAAAAATCAAATCCACAATAAAGTAAACTGATAAATCTGAGAAGAGTCCTACAGACTTGTCGTCCAAGCTCAAAGTATGTTTGGCACATCTACGACGAGCTTGGACTTTAAAATATACATTGAAACCCATTACTAGTAACATCACAAATAATAGGCAATGCAAAGGAAGTAAATGTACAATGTTTGGTGCGTAAAACGAGGCACATGCAAGCAATAAACAAACAAATAAATAAAATAAATAAAAGAACAATACTAAAAATAATAGTGGACAAGTAACATCAAGAAAAGTAATAAATAATAATATAAATAACACTAACTAAATATAAGACTAAACGAGAGTAAATATCAACAGATACACAAGTAAGTAAATAAATAAATTAATTCATAAATAAATAATTGATTAAATGGTTAATTAATTATGTAAATAAATGAATAAATAATTAATAAAAATTTAATATGAATGATATTACGATAAATATCAAATATACGAATATATGACTAAACACGAATAAATAATAATGTGAGCGAGCAAATAAATAATAATTAATCATTTAAATAAATTAAATAATATAAATATGAACAAAAATAATATCAACAAATATATAAATAATCATCAATAATAATAAATAATTATATAAGCATTCATGATAATCGTCAAATATATAAATAACTAGAAATAAATAATAATGAATAAATAAATAAATAAATGATAAATAATGAAAAAAACATTCATAACATCAAAATATGTCAAATAATATGAACATCTATTTAAACTAACATCAGGAGTCTCAAATTTCCGAAAACTATAAAAAAAATGGACGAAAATGGTAAAAATGAGCTGTCGACTCAAATAGGGCAAGTCGACTTAGCTGAGTGAATTGGCTGGGCTAGACTGGACTTGGTGGACACGAACATGAGCACAGTCATGACCGTGGGACTATTGAGTAGTGAATAGGGCTTGGACAAGTGAATACAATCATGGGGAAGCATACATGAGCATGGTAAATGGACACCAAGTAGGCTGGCAATGGTCGTCGCCGAAAATCACCAACGACGGCGAGTGTTGGTCGCTGACGGAGCTCGACCTCCTATAGGCCGAAAAACGACCGACAAGGGATAGAAATCACCACCAGTTGGGATCAATGGGGGACGACGAGGCCGCGGTTATTGTGGTGATCACCGGACGAGCATGGCCTCTGGTTGGTTGGAAAACGACCGAAAAGGGACAGAAATCGATGCTAGGTAGGAATGAGTTGCTCGCGACAATTTTGGATGTCGTAATTGGCGAGGTTGGTCTAATAATGTTGGTTATCGAGTAAGAAAGTTGTTTGAGGTAATGATTGAAGGTGCCTGTGTGGTTACTGGTCGGAGCCAACTGATGTGAAAATTATAAAGCAAGTGCACGTGCCGAATCAAGTAATAAAAGTGATAAGAAAGTATCGTCCTACGAGGAATTAGTAGTAGAAATTCTTAATTACCAAAACTAAGTTAATTAATTATACTTAAATGGAAAAAGTTCAAATAATGATTTAATTATAAATATGACTAAATTAATCTAAAATTGTAATATTTAAATGATAAATTTATTTCAAGACGACAAACCTAGGATTTTCAATTTCACTTAGTGCTCTATATGATTAAAGTTATAATTTTTACTAATAAATTGCAAATTTGAATAATTAACCACATGAATTAATTATTTATGGCATATTTTAGATTCGTCATAAACTTATCACTCGCACCCAACTTCTATATCTCTATGAAATTGCGTATACAAAATGATACTTTAAAAACTGTCCTTAACAGTTACTCAAGACATATGAGTATATCTCTATCTCATATATAAATCACCAAAAATAGATGAACAAAGTCTATTTTATTCAATGACAAATCTAATCTTTCCATCTCTAGACAAAATTAAATCTCTAGATCAATTAGTAGATGGCGAGTCTAATGATAGCATTAACGAACATAATAGAATAGATGATCCAAAAATACAATCACATAAAAAAAATTAACAACCTTTATTAATCAATGTACTAAGTTTCATTAAAAATCATAGAAAAGAATTTACTCTATAAAATATTCAAATAAACCCAAGATCATTAATTACAAAGAAACTAAATCAAAATAAAGAAAAACTCTTTTGGAAAAAATATTTTCTTCTTCTGATCCAACTTCTTTGTCTTCCTACTCTCTTTTGTGCCGCCTCTTGGCCGTCAAGAGTTGTTGTTCTCCTTCTAGATAAAACCATGATTCAATATATAAATGATCCAGCAAAATATTTCAAGTGGGTCCACCGCACTACAGTACCCAGGTCCCTACAGTACCCGCGTCGCTAAAGTACCCGGGTCGCTACAGTAATCCGGGTTTCTACGGTTCAATCTCGCCCGATTTCGCCCAGAATTGATTCCGAATCCTCTCTAAACTCTTATACCTTAATAGAACAACATTAATTAGTACTTTTTACACCAAAACCATAATGATTTCTTGTATTATTAATTATAAATAATAAACTCTTAAACTAATAAAATTAACATAACAATTATTCGAAACATGATAAAAACTCAATATAAAATACACTGGATAATTAACACCAACTGTAAGGTGGGGAAAAAGGTCATTGGGAATTGCAGCCATGGAGAGGGTGAGGGGTGGTCTCAAAATTTTGGCCTCGGTGAGGGAAAGCTATCTGAGTGGTCGTTTCAATTGGAGGTGGCTCATTGACGTTGGAATATGCATCGAAGACAATGAAAACCAAAGTGAACAAAACACTGTCACCGGGTGGGGACTACAATAGCACGAGTGTTGATGGGGGTTCATGGCGGCTGGAGGGTGGTTGAAGACTTGCGTATGACGACCCAAAGTGACGACGACGCTAAGGGTAGAAAACATTTTGCAAATACGTAAGAAAATCTTGTGAAATATGGTTGGCCAATGCAAATAGGTCTAATGTGGCCAAAACCAAATCTTGTCATGTGGCACAATCTAAATGCCTGACAACTAATGGGCATAGTTGGCTCCACCTAGGGTGTGCATATATATATATATATA
>JAVDBV010076351.1:0-12266 GCA_032619315.1 Piper longum
TTAATTAATTATTTCGTATATTATATTTTGAAATTTTTATAAACTATAATATTAGTCTTACAAATGTTGAAGATATTATATTATTAATATAAAATATCGGACACTCGATCGGTCATTCGGTCGGACAAAGAAATGTCCATGTTTAATTTGTTTTAATTTGGTCGAATTCGGTCAGTCAAATTCAGTCGGACATACTTTGGACTCGGACGGTCGAATAAATTCGGACATCCGTGCCCACCCCTTGTCATGGTCGAAACTCGTTGGCGGCGAAGGTGTGGAAATTTTTTTTTTGTTTTTATTAATTGTGGGCCGTCCGATCATAAAGACAGTTTAGATTTTCTTGGTACATGAAACCTTTATATATATATATATATATATATATATATATAATAAGGAATATAAATTGCTATGCTACAGCATTTTCCCTGGAAATTAATCCAGTAGGAACACAGAGAAACAAAGCCCGCCACCTCTGTTTTCCACTTCATATGTTTGTCGCTGATCGTCGGTGACAACCTTGTGGCCACCACCCGCCGCACACTGCACGGTCAGGGGCTCTCCGATATTTGCCGCCCCTCCATCCTCTACACCACCTGCGGCCTGCTTTCCTTAACGGCCGGTGCCGCTTCCTCTATTCCCCACTTCATTTGTTTCCCGCCGGTCGTCGGTGGTGTCTCGTTGGCCACCACCCGCAGCACGCTGCACGGCCGGGGGCTCGATGATATTCGCCACCCCTCCATCCCCTTCGCCGCCTATGGCCTGCTTGCCTCAACAGTCGGCGCCGCTTTCCTCCGTTTCCCGCCGGTCATCGACGACGTCTTGTTGGCTACCACTTGTCGCACGCTGCACGGCCGGGGGCTCGCCGTTATCTGCCACCCCTCCATCCCCTTTGCCGCCAGCAGCCCGCTTGCCTCAACAACCGACGACGCTTCCTTTGTTGGCCACTTCCTCTGTTTCTCACCAGTTGTCGGTGGCATCTTGTTGGCCACCACCCGCAGCACGCTACACAGCCTGGGGCTCGCCAATATCCGTCGCCCCTCCATCTCCTTCGCCACCCGTGGCCTACTTGCCTCAACAGCCGGCGACGCTTCATCTGTTTCCCACCGATTGTCGGCAGTGCCACTTCCTCTGTTTCCTGCCAGTCGTCTACGGCATCTTGTTGACCACCACCCGCAGCACGTTGCACGGCCGAGGGCTCTCCGATATCTGCCGCCCGTGGCCTGCTTGCCTCAACAGCCATCGTCAACCCTTCGTGGTCATGTTCACCGTCAGCGGGCTTTGGTTGGTTCTAGACCATCACTTGTTTCCATGTACGGGATCCTGGTTGGTTTTCAATCAATATTTGATTTTTTTTAGTTGAGCAGGAGGTGGTGAATCATCTGGATGATGGGCATGAGCAGATTGACGGGGCAATATCAACAGCTTTAAAATAAAGCAAGCCATTATGATATAGTCGGACTCATAACTAGTTTGGTTTTGTTCTTCAATTTATGTTTCGGTAAAATTTGATCTAAATTTTCCTAGTAATTAGTTTTATAATTATTTTGTATATCTGATAGAAGAAAATAACAATATTGATATGTTGGCATGAAACTTATAGGTAATTCTTTGGAAAATAATGAAGATCAAATACACGATTTGTAGTTGACTCAATATGGAATATAGATTACAAAATAAGATTATAAGGAACTTGAATAATTTAACAAAAGTAGTGAATATTTTGACAAAATAAAAGATAAAGGCGAAATTGTAAAAATATTTGAATGTTTTGAAAATATGATCCTTTATTTGGGTATGGAATTTTCTTCAAAAAAGTTACATGTGATTTTTACAACCAGTATGTAAAAAGATAAAGGTTTAACATTCAGAATGGTGGGCTTTATCGATCAAGAACAACAAATTGTATCATATCTCGAAAAATTGTCTGTTCAAAAGAAGGTAAAAAATATATGAATGACATAGGAAGATGAAGAGAGAAGTTAAAAAGTGTAGAAGAATATTTTGACATTCATACTCATAACTCCTCGACTTCAACCAAAGTTGCTAAGTTTTGGTCATATAGTCATCAAATAGAAATGAGATCATCAGTCATTTATAAAGTTTTGAATGTAACTTCCAATAGTATCAACATAAATAGTGTGATGCGTCAATCTTGCATCAACTATCTGAAAATCACATGTACGAATGATATTGGGTGGCAATGCATCGGTGTTATTAAGTATTTTTAAGAGAAAAATGTTAAAGACAATGATTTCTTCTTTGAAATTGAATTCGATAATGATTAAAAGACCCAAAATATTTTTTGGGCTGATGGGAGATCAAATGCATCTTACTTGAACTTTGGTGATGTGAATGTCTGATGTAACTTATAAGACTAATGTATTCTTTATGTCGTTTGTTTCATTCATATGTATTAATCACCATAGGCAATCTACACTTTTTTATTATGCTTTATTTGCTTATCAGACAAATGCAACATTTAATTAGTTGTTCAAGATATAATTAAAATGTATGTGGGGAAAATTGATCATCATAGATCAAGATAGTCCAATGTGAAAGGCTATTGCAACTGTTTTTTTAATAACTCATCATAGGCTTTGCTCATGGTACATATCTAATAATGTCATGGTTCATCTAAAACATTTGAGCCTAACTATAGTAAATTTGAGAAAGAATATAATGATTGGATATATAGAAGTGATATCATCATTGAATTTGATGAGAAATGGAAGATAATAAAAGAAAATTACAATTTGGATAAAAAAAATTGGTTGTCCTCTATATATGATGTCAGTCCATTGGATATCTATATACATAAGGGATAATTTCTTTGTAAGTATGATTTCGAGCCAAAGAAGTGAGAGCATGAACTGATTTTTTAATGGATTTGTGCATTCACAAATCCCACTGGTTGATTTTGTGAGGCAATATGATAGAGTGTTACAATCTTATAAATTTGACGAGGAATACGAGGATTTTCATATTTTGAATTCTAAGCCTATGCTAAGTGGATACTCTCCTCTGAGGCTGAAGCTGGTACAATGTACACGAGATCAAATTTTGATATTTTTAAAGATCAATTGAAAAGGAGTCAAGGTTGCATTTACACAAAAATCGACGAGGAGGGTTCAATAACAAAAGATGAAGTTTTTCCACATGATGACGAAGCTAAAATACATGTTGTTGCCTACCAAAGTTGTGGAGAAATGAATGTCACATGTAGTTGTAAAAAATTTGAAGGTAGAGGAATTTTGTGTATGCACATTTTGAAAATTTTTCATAAGAAACAACTCAAAAAAATTCCAAGTCAATATGTGCTCTACCATTGGACAATTAAAGCTAAATATCATTATACAAGTCTACTTATTTCATTGCAAATATAGAGATTTTGGAATATGACTATCTAATTGCAAGATTTGGGAACAAGTTTATATGAGCACTATTATTTTACATTACCACTTTAAAATTTTGGTTGAAAAACTTGAGTGCGTGACCGAATTACATTAAGTTTGATGTAAAATTACAAAGAGTTTATTGGGAGACAAGTTAGGGCTTTAGTGGAGCGTATTCCCCAAATAGGAGTGCGTGACCCCTCTCTGTTGCATACTAAAAGTAGTCCCAAGAATATTCAAAATTTGAAGACAGGATATGAAGTTGTTCAAACTCAAACAAAAAAACAAAGATGTGTAGTCATTGTAATGAAAGAGGTCATTATTCTACAACATGTAAAAATATTCATATCAATTATAACAAAGATTCCATGTGATAGGTTTTTTGGGGCTAATATGATGTATAGTTGTAGATCCTGAGAAACATTATCATTGTATTTTTTATGTATTTTGTGAATTGTAATCTTTTGTAATTTTCTTGAAGGACGATGATAATTTTTTGTCTTTACATAACTAGAGCATCTCAAATTTTTATTAAATATTGACTAATTAAAATCTTAATGGATTCGAGTCACCATCCCCCTCAAGAATTTCTTAAATGTTCTGCCGATTTTGAGCTAAAGATCTATAACAGTTTAATTCATCGAAAAACATAAGTTGGTGGTACTGACCCAGAACCCAAATAAATTCTACATAGTTTAATTCGTTAACTTAAGACATTAGAAGGTTCGTTGTATTCTAGAGATGCTAATTTGTCACAAAATTACCATAATTGAAATGACATTTAATCAGATTAGATGTGCTCACCTTGATTCCCATAGAGTGCCAATTCTCAAGAGCAACAGGCACGCCCTCAAAAAAAACCCCTAGTATTTCACCGTTGTCAAATCCAATTCTCCATATGCTACATGACAAGACAATTCAGAAATAGCACAATAAAAAGAAGTCCTTTATGCACCAATAATAAAACATCATCCACCTATAATTGCTTCAAAGATATAATTTTCCTGTCAGCTTTTATCATGCTTTCTACATTGGAGACTTGGGATGCATTTACAGCATCTTTTCTAGCATCATCATTTGGCACAGGTTGAGCACCAATTACTCCTTTTTCAAGATCGTCATTGACCTATCAATCATGAATTATTTATCTTTTCCTTTAGCTAAAGATTAACGATCACAAAAAAATGTCCATGAAACAACAAGTGCAACTGAGTATTTGAATTCCAGATTCCTCTGATCACGCAAAAGAGAGAGCTTTCAGCCATCTACCTGTGCTCACAGAATTTTTATGCCATCTGGGGTTTTGTCACTATCATATGTAGCAGTCATAAACATGTTATTCTTCATACCCTTGATTATATCTAGAACAGAAAAAATATGGCTATTAAATATAGCTTTCAAATCTAGAGGTATCAAAAGAAAAACATCTCCCCCTTTAATTACAACAAGAAAGAGATTGCTATTAGCATCTTCGTTCAATTTATTCAGTCAAATAAATTAAATGAAGCTTTAACTTTTAAAATCCTGATATTGCAGTCAGTATAACTAGAAAACAAAAAAAAAATCTAAACATTCACACAGAACTAAAGCCTCAAAATAGAAACCAGGTCTTACGGTTCAAAGCAAGATATAGAGTCAGGATTTCCATTTGTTGGTTGTTGAATGACAACTTCAGCTCGTACTTTACCGCATACAAGACCAACGTAACTTTTTTAGATCTCACACATTTTCCATCACATTAGCTTACACTTCATTGAAGGCAGACAAGCTCACCTCAATGCCTCACGCAAAATTTGTTCACGAAGAATCTAGCCATCCTCCACATTCATAAGGTCCAGCCAGTGTCAATGTCCTAGCACCTGATCATGTTAACCAGTAATTATACTCAGCCGTACATGAACAAACGCTTAGTTAGATAAATTAAATAGAAACTATAATGTAATATAAGCAATACTAAAACCAGTTCTCTCTCAAAAACAGTTGAGTAGTTGAATGGATAGCACATATTGCAAAAAATAAAAACATTATCACAAGTTAGAAGTGGCTGTGACTAGGAATAGAGTTATAAATGTCGAGGCTGATTCAAATCCTGACTTGAAACTTCAAAGATACATGAGTGTGACCTTTCCTGATCAATTTAAGGGGGCTGCAAAACTAGCAACAGCCAGTACTATGCAGCCACATTAATCCCAAAGCACAAAATACATAAATTTCATGGAAGCATCCAAATAGATAACTGAAAAATGGTAACCAACAATAGAAATCCCACGTTCCCACTCCCCAACCCCTCCCCCACAGTCCCCAACCGCCGGACCAGATCCGCCACTGCCTGCACCCAGTGGAGTACCTCCCTCTTCTCCGTGCGTTCCCGGCTTTTGGTCCAAATCTTATTGACGATCGCGCGGATATTGCCGTCACCGCCATGGGAGAGGAGAGTGAGGAGGGCGTTGACATCAGTGGCGGCAGAGACGAAGTCGGTGGCAGTGGAGAATGCAGAGAGGTGGGAGAGGATAAAGGAGTGGATGTCGTCGACGAGGAGGTGGAGGTTGTTACGTACCTTTGGGCTCTGATACCACTGTTAGGCCTACGGGGCCCTAAAAAGGACTTGCAATAGGTATTACAGGCCTCTCTTAATCCAAAAATTAACTTAAAGAATAAAATTTTTCCATTACCCTATATACAATTCACTAACACTTTATACGATTGATGTAGGATAAACTCAACAATTTTCCTTCACACATCGGGCGTCTCCAAAACAATCATCGTCTTCTCACTTTTCATCAGATGCTGGCTCGCAAAGTCCAGTGACCCCGAAACAATCATCGTCTGGCACCCCAAAATAATCATCGTCTGGCAATTTCACTTTTTATCAAGCAATACCCACATAGCAAACTCCCCATAAATCCACCACCCACCTGGTCACCTAACAAACTCCCCCAAAATATTCATTGTCTGACAATCTCACTTTTCATCCTACAACACCCATATAGAAAACTCTCCTTAAATCCACCTACCTGGCCACCCGACAAATTCTTCTTAAATCATCAGGTAGAACCCATGATTAGAGAACTCCGATCAAATGACACTCATGTGGCAAACTCCCCTAATTAACAAACTCTGATCAGACAGACACTCACGTAGCAAAAATCCTTTAAATTATCAGGTGAAACCCATAATTAGCAAACTTTGGCAAACTCCAATCAGACGATACCCATCCGGCAAACTTCCCTTAAATCATCTCTTCCCCTCTACCTTGCAAACTCCCGTTAAATCATCAAGTGGAACCCCCAATTATTAGACACCTTTACCTTTGGACACTGATACTACTATTAGGTCCAAGAGCCCCGAAAAACAAGTTACAATATGTGTCACGAGCTTCTTTTAATACAAAAATTAACTTAAAAAATAAGATTTTTTATTAGTCTATAAATAATTTACTAATAATTTTTACCACCGATGTAAAATAAACTTAATAGGGGTACAGACAGAGAGGGCTGAGGGGTTGGGGTCGACATCACCGGCGGGGCTGCGACGAGTTGTCCACCATCGTGAGGGACGCCCATGGCTGGTTGTGCTGATTGAGGTAAAACACCGTTGTGTGTGATTTTAAAGTAACCCTTAAATACAATCCAACGGCCATAGAGATAAAAATGAAGCAGAGGCCTCTCCTCTATACTGAAATCAAACCGGGTTGAAAGAATTCCTTAAACCCTTTACTACCCCCTCCCCGCCTCCAAAACCTTCCCCATCCATGTCGCCTCCCTCCGCTTTCTTCATCGGAGCCCGCGGCGGCGCTGCCGTCGCCGCCGCCTCCACCTCTCGACTCTCCGTCCTTCTTCGCCGCACCTTCCCGACCTATGCCCCTCATTCCACTGGCGCCATCCCCAGAAATTTCTGTTCTTCCAGCCCCGCCGATCCCCCTCCCCCTCCCCGGCGCTCCCCCGCCTCCCCGATCAATCCCGTCTCCTACGCAGCGAAGCCGGCAGAGGAATTGCGGGCGGCTGACCTCGAAGATCGTCCGGAGATCTCCCAGCGGCGGCCGCCCGGTGATCGACGGGCGGAGCGGAGATCCGAGGCGGCAGAGGAGCCGGGGCAACGGTCGTGGACCAGGGAGGAGGTCCGCTACATGAAGGCGGCGCCGGTGGTTTCGCCGGTCTCCTACCCGGCGAGAGTGGCGCCGCTGCCGGAGGATAGGGTTGAAAAGGGGGAAGAAGGAGAAGAGGAGGGGGAGGATGACGTGAAGAAGAACGAGCAGCTTGTGAGAGAGAGGAGACGGATCGAGATGGAGGCTCGGCTGCGAACGCTTCCGAAAGTTGAAGTGGAGAGTGTGCCGTATCCGACTTTGATTAAAGTGGAAAAGAAGCAGCAAAAAGTTGTTCTTGATCTGCAGGAAGCCATTCGAGAAGTAAAGGTCAGCAGACTGCAATATATTTTGGAAATATATCCTTTTAGACATTTGTACTCATTGAAAGTATTACTTGGAAATGTTTGATGAAAATAAAAATAAAACTTTTAGGATGAAATGTCAATGGGAATTGCAAATCTATTGTTATTTCTACTTCATTGGAATCCTTTCTTGTTGTCTATTAGACTTATCTAGGTTTTTGCACTGTTGTAGTCAGCGGACTGTGATCTATCTTGAAAAGTCTAGGCTTTTACATGTGAGCCATTTTATGGTTTACTATCATGTAAGATGATGTAATGTGAACATCCGTTATAATATTTGTTTATAATAGAGAAGACCACAATAATATTTCAATGAACAATGCTAGTGCTTGATGATGTGTGATGAGAAAGACATTTTTCTAATTATGTCGAATCACTTCTAGTTACTTCTTTTAGGCTAAAGCAAAAAAGAATTTTCTTGAATCAGTTGAAGCTCATGTGGTCTTAGGTGTTGATCCTAAAGACATTTTTTTCAATTATGTCGAATCATTTCTAGTTACTTCTTTTAGGCTCTTGCAAAAAAGAATTTTCTCAAAGTTGAAGCTCATGTGAACTTAGGGGTTGATCCTAAAGACATTCTTCTAATTATGTCGAATCATTTCTAGTTATTTCTTTTAGGATCATGCGAAAAAGAATTTTCTCGAATCAGTTGAAGCTCATGTGAACTTAGGGGTTGATCCTCGGCGAGGGGACCAGGTGCGCATTGTTTTGGTATTTGAATTAGCCAGCTCGGTATCTGTATCAATGTGTTCCAAGAGTGAATTGATTAATGCATTTTGTCATTCCAGATGGTTCGTGGTGCTACCACACTACCTCATGGTACTGGAAAGGTAATTTTTTGTGATCAAAGTTGTTTATTTTGCATTAGGTAGTTTTTAATGGTTTCATAGCATGTTTTCAAAGACTGTGAGAGTGGCTGTATTTGCGGAGGGGATTGCTGCTGAAGATGCTAAGGCTGCTGGAGCTGACATTGTTGGTGGGGATGACCTTATTGATGAAATTAAGAATGGTAATTCGTTTAAGTTGTTTCTCACTTTGTAAACTCTTACATTTTCAACTAATTATGCCAAATGCTGACAAGCACAATGGCAGTACTGTGAGAGCCAATCATATTGAACACATTCTAAATGTGTGTATCCTACTTAAGATGTTATCTCATTGCTTCCCTTGCTACTCAGCATTTTGATAATTGCTGGAGAATACCAAATTTTCTATGGCATAGAAAAGTCTTTAATGCTCAACTTTTCTTTGACTAATGATCATATTTAAATCTGAGTATTTTACCCCTTAATAATTTAACTAAAGCAACATATTGATTATGCTGGCACTAATGCCTGAGATGCTTTTGGGGGATATTACTGTTGGGTGTACATCCACCTTTTTTATCCAATAACCATCTGAAATGCACCAACTTATTCTTCTTTTTTTTTTTGGTGATTTGGAAAATTGTAGGAGGTGGAAAACTAAAATTTGACAAGTGCATAGCCACACCCTCTTTTATGCCACGCCTTGGAAAGGTTTGGTTGTGACCTAAACTTATGTAATTCTATGTTTTCTTAAAGGTGCTAACAGATTTTATTTTGCAGATAGCAAGAATTCTTGGTCCTCGTGGTATGATGCCAAACCCAAAAGTGAGTAACTTCATATCGTGAAATTTTTGTTACTTTCGCTGTTAGTAAGAGAATAGACATGAGTCATGCTTCTTCTTATCCTTCTTCATCAGTTTGATTTTATAGGGAGATGTGTAATGTATCAGAGCTTTTCATTTGTATGTGTTTGCATTTATAGCTTGGCTCTGTGACGAGTGATGTAGCTGCTGCAGTACAAGAGGCAAAACGTGGCCGTGTTGATTTTAAAATTGACAAAACTGCTATTGTACATGTGGGTCTTGGAAAGGTAAAATGCAACTTTTATATTACTGTTCTTTAGGATATTTTAATTGAATGTTGGAAAGTGTAAAGTTTTATGGAAAAGTCATTCAAGTGGCTCTGAGATGATTCTTATTTTAGAATAGTTGCAATCCCACTTTTATTCCATTGCTCTATCGGGTGTACTATGAGATATAACTAAAAAACTGGTGAGTGTGGACTGTAAGTTCTTGAATAACATTTAACTTGATACGATACATCAGAGTGGATAGGTAATTTTGTTTTTAATACAGTCATTTGACTTACTGGATGACAAGTATGATGAGGAAGTTATGGGCAATAAGTTTATACTGGTTGGTTGTATCTGAGCCTCTTTTAAGTTAGTGGTAAAAGTCACAACATCCTTGCTTTTAACTATAGTGCCATCATAACTGTTTGTTATCTCATAATTGGAAGTTCTTTTTCAGCTTTTAGCTTTACCTTCGCTTTTTCTGTATTTGCTTATTACTTGTATACTGTGGATGGCTTCCAGCTTGAAGAGAGCTCTTATCTTAGGAGTATTTGGTAGAAAATTATGAACAATATCTTCAGACGGTGGATGAGTAGATCTTGCATTGTTCCATGGTTTCTGAAAAATGTGATTTGAGATTCTACTTTTTTTCTTCATAGTTTTTATGTTAATGTTAATAGAAAATCTGCTTAGTTTGATCCATCTGCAACAGGTAAATTTTTCTGATGAGGATTTGCGTGAAAATATTGGAGCTTTTGTTAATGCTCTTCTTGTAGCAAAACCAGTGGGCTTGAAGAAAAGTAAGTTGTTCCAAATCTCTTTGTACACCATGTTGAACATAATAATCCAGAAATCTGTTATTTTTAGTAATCATTTAATTTTTTTTAAGCAACTATGTTTTTAGGGGATTCTTTTCCTATTTACATTTCAACGTAGACTTTAACAAATTGGAGAATTTCATTATTCTTTTTTCTTTGACAAATGGAGCATTTTTTACATTTTTTACATTTTCTATATGGGCGGAACCCCGCAAATGAGGGAGTTATATACTGTTTTTTTTAAAAAAAAAAAAAATTATTGTATTTTAATGTTTTACATCTTTATGACCATTCTTATAAGTAGTTCTAGACATTTTACTGCTGCAAGTAATAGTTAGCTTCAAAGGGAATAACTTCAACTATGATATATGACATGTTTGATATGTTCCTAAGCTTTTGTTGTCTTAATGTAGCTTCCAAATATGCTGGCTATGTGAAAAACTTCACGTTATCTAGCACGGTATGACCTTGAATTATTTTCTAGTTTTTGCCATTATTTGCTATTGATTTTACTGTTTTGGATGCTATTGAGTATTCTTTGTTTGCTGATTAATTTTCTTCATTATCAATGCAGAAGGCATTGATGTTTCTCACACCTGTGTATTTTATTCAATGTCTCACAGTCCTATAAGTATTCATTATAAGAAGAAAAAAAAAGAAGAAAAGAAAAGAAGGAATCTTTATTGTTTTTCCCAGTTTACTTGTGCATGAAACGTACTATGTAACTGTTGGATGTTGCAGATGGGTCCAGGCTTTCCTGTTTCTATTCAGTCATTGTCAATTGCGGCAGATCAGTTCGGCAAACAGCAGCAACTAAAATGATCGCATCGAAAGGATTTATATAGGCCTGATTTATTCCTCTCTTTGGGTGAAAGCAGCCCAAAAAGGATGCTCATAACAAGGAGGTATTCACCAGAGAATGAACTGCCAAACTTGATGCAAATCAAGAAAAAATACCCTCTCAAAGGTGTTCCTGACTAGTGGCAGTTAAATGTTGAATCATTTTTAGCAGAGAGTTTGCTTTATGCCGTTGAATGTGCTGCAATCTGGCATTTCTTTGTTTGAATTGGTAACCTAGTTTGTGCTTTGATCCACACTCAAACAAAAAAATGCCTGGAAGCTATAAACAGGCTTTTGAATTCTTCTCGACAGGCTTCAGCCTTAAACTTGTAAGCATCCGGAACCTTTAACACATTTATGAAACAATTGTACGAGCGGTGAGAACCTTATTTTACTTATTCTGTGATATATCTGACGTTTAGTTCTATAGATTCCTAAAAAATTTTGTTTGGATGTCCCTTTGTTGAAATCATTGGGAGTGGCAAAATTTGGTACGAGATGTTCGCCTTTTCAATACCCACGGGCAGAACAGTAGTGGCATTCATAGGTTACAAAGGATGATAAAAAAATTCTTTCATAAATTTAGGACGAACAAATTTCGCGTATTGTTAATAATGAATAAGGATATTTATGGTACATATTTGAAGTTTGAGCACATTCCTCTTTTTAAGAAATACTCAACATTCTGTTTGAAAAGTATTAGTATGTAAATATAATTATTTAACTAAATTGTATATGGAAGAGATTCTTAGTCACGCAGTAATGGTTGTGTAATACATTACGTTCTAATTATTTAGGTTTAGTAAGTGAGTTACTTTTACCCAAAAAACAACACTTAATAATATCTCACTTTTTGCTAGTCATCTCAAATGAAATATATATATATATATAT
>JAVDBV010076352.1:0-12891 GCA_032619315.1 Piper longum
TGATTTTTTATAGGTAGAGTAAAATAAGAACCTTTGAGAACATATTATTTATGAATCTACACACTCATACCAAGTTCAACTTTTACCTTTCATTGCATCTTGCCTTGTAGTGTTCATACTTTCTACAATAATGACATGTTGATGCATCCTTGGTAGAGATTGCTTTGCTTGTTAATCATTTTTCCTTGATATATTTGACCATCTTAATTTTTGAAACCTACTTCTTGAGTATAACTTCCTTTTGTGTTGAGGTAGAGGTCATGGCCAAAGTGAAGGGTTTGTTGAACTACCCTTGACGAAAGCTTCTATGAACCACCAAGTAACTTGAGCAACTCTTTTCCATTCTTTTTAAGCTCCTCCTTAGGAGAGATGGATTGCTCAAGGTCTTTTTCCATCCTAACCACTTTGTATTTTAACTCTTTGGTTTCCTTGGTCATTCCTTCCATCAACCTCTTTAACTCCTTGTTTTTCTTGGCCAACACGATTGAGTTATTGTAAGGTATTCAAATGCCCATTCAAGTTCATCCTTGTCCTCATCCTCTACTTCCTCTATTTCCATAAAGCAAAACTCACCAAGAGCTTTTTCAATCTTGTTTTCTTCATCATCATTTTCTATATCAGCCATAAGAACTTTCTTTGCCTTCACATCCTTTTTTTCCTCCTCTTTTTCTATGTTTGGACATTTATGCATCATGTATCCAAATTTGCATTCAAAGCATTGTATCTCATCCCTTTTCTCTTCGTTTCATTTACTTCCTTGTCACATTTTCTTGAGGATATGGTTTTTCTTTTCATGAACTTTTAAATTTCCTAGAAGCAAGAGTCATGTCTCCATTTTCTTCACTCTTCTCACCACAACTCAATAGCAATTGAAGTGTCAAGTCTATCTTTTTCTTCTTGCAAACCTCATTTTCTCTCTTGTCCTTCTTGAGAGTATGTTCATGTGTGATAAGGGATCTAAGTAGCTCGTCCTTGATAATGACTTGCAAATGTTTGGCTTCCTCTATGGCCATCACCTTTGGTCTCTATTCAATAAGTAGAGATCCCAACAACTGCCTATTAAGCACATTTGGCTTCAGTTTTTTCCAAGATTTTTTAGTTCAACAATGATATCAATGAACATATTGTACATGGTGTTGATGGTCTTCCCTTCTTCCATTTTGAGCACTTCATATTGGGAGGTGAGAAGACTAATGTTAGATTCCTTTATTTTAAATGTTCCTTTATATAACTTCAAGAAGTTGACAAATCTCTTAAGCTGTGGAACATCTAGAAACCATTGTGTATTTGGTTTCAATTAGAGTACAAAATAGAGTATTTATGGCCTTAGCAATTAAAGTATGAACTTTCTTAGCTTTCTCATCACAAGTGTGTCTTTCTGAAGTTCCATGTGCCCATCAAGTATTACTTGCCATAAGTCAAAATCATAAAATGTATGGAAGTTCCTCATTCTTGTTTTCTAACAATCATAGTTGTAGTTATTGGATTCCTCTTCTCATGCACCAAAAGAAAATCTAGAGTTTTAGAAGTTGAAGAGTCTTTTTGCTTTATAACTTTTGGACGGATTTGTACTTGGATGGATGTTGGAGGGTTTTCTTTGGCATATTTAATCCAAGCTTGAAGAAGTTCTTTATAAGGATAAGAAGACAAAAAAAAAAAGGTGATAGAGGGATCATCTTGTGTGTGGAGGCCTAAATTGTGTGAGAGATCAAAAGAGAGAACGAGGTGAAGGGTTGATTTGGTATCGAGCGGAAAATCGGAGTCTGGAATTTTGTTTAGATCATCGACTCATTGTTTTGTCATCATCATTCACCGACTTCAGAGGTTTCCTTTCTCTTGTATTAATCATCTAATTTATTGGTGATTAGTTTGAAGTATATTTGGGAGTTTGTTCCCCTAGGTTTCTATAATTATAATTGTTGAATAATCGTAGAGAATTTATGCCGCTCGCCATGGTGTTTTTTCCCACCGATTTGGAGGTTTTTCACATAACATTTTCTCCCTTTATTTCCTGGTATTTTGTGTTTTTTGTGATCTGGTTGATTTGCTTGTTATTCTATCTTTATTGTCGACCATTCCAGGATTTATTTGTGGTAAATAACAACAAGTAATATCGAAGTTTGGTTGCCCAGTTGTGGTCAGTTTCATGTTGTTGTTATTTTTCATTTGTTTGATGTTTGTTAAAATGTCAAAGAGCACAAAGTTTGAAATTCTCAAATTTAATGGAAAAGGCTTTGCTATGTAGAAGCTGAAGATCCGTGCCATATTAGTAAATGATGGGTATGCAATTACCTTGAAGGGAGGCAAGCTAAGCCACAATGGATAACAAAGATTTAGTTTGCGGAGAAGGAAAATATTGTTTAGGTTGATATTCTCCTAGCTTTGGAGGATATGATTCTCTTTAACACGAGGACAATGGAGATTACTGCTATAGAACTATAGGATAGTTTAAATAGTGTATGAGGAAAAGCCTTTGATTAATAAGATATTTTTAAGGTAAAAGTTACACAATCTAAAGATGAAGAATAAGGTGTGAGTTCATGATTGCCTTAATAATTTCAACTCCATAGTGATAGAGTTGATGGGAATCGGACTAAAGATAGATGAAGAAAAACAAGTCACTTTTCTTCTTCTTTCAATGTCAAATTCATGAAATATTTTATTCACGAGTTTGAGTCATGTTACACAGTTGACAATGGACTCGGTGGTTTCATTACTTCTATTAGAGGAGTTAAGAGAAAATCCTTAAGTCATCAAATCCAACTTCAAGTTCTCAAACATTGGTGATGGACAAAAGAAGAGGTGGATCACGGGGTAAGATATAACCAGAAGAAATAAGGGTAGAGGTAGATCTATGTCAAGAATGGATTGTTAGAAACTCAAGAAAGATGAAGGAAAAAATAATAATGATAGAGATTGTCATAATGCAAGTGTCGCACAAAATGAGTTAATGATTATGGCTGATTGTGGGAAAATGTGTTTGACAACATAAGACAATTCCAATTGGGTAATTGCTTCGGGGACATCATTTCAAACAACTCCTCACCGAGATTTCTTCACAACATATGAGGTTGCTGACTTAGGTGTGGTGAAGACTGAAAATAGTGGAACGTCAAAAATTGCGGGGCATCGTGATGTGCATGTCGTAACAAATACAACTTACAAGTTAATGCTCAAAAGTGTCATGCATATCCTAGACCTAAAGAGTGAGTTTATTATCTACAGGAGAGCTTTATGATAGTAGATTTACTTCACATTTTTCACAAGGTGTTTGGAAGCTTGAAGGTTCGTTAGTAATTACCAATAAGAAGAAGTGTTGTTTTTTATATAAGAGTGAGTTGAAGCTAGTCCAAGGGGAGGTGAATGCTCTCTCATCTAATGTCATAGTTGATTTATTACACTAACGGTTGGGGCACATGAGGAGAAGGGACTAGAGGCCTTGAAGAAGGAGAACTTACTTCGCAATATCAAGGAAACTTTAATAAGTCCTTGTGACCATTGTTTGGTTGGCAAACAACATCAAACTTCATTTGCAAGCACAATTACAAGATAATCTGGAGTTCTTGAGTTTGTGAATACGAATGTATGTGGGCATGTGGAGGCAAAATCATTTAGTGGTTCTCTTTATTTTGTCACCTTCATTGATGATGGAAGTGGGTTTATATAATGAAAAATAAGAGATGTTTTTGTCATTTTTAAAATTTTCATGCTATATGGTTGAGAGAAAAATCGGGAAACCCCTGAAAAGTCTTAGAAATGATAATGGTAGGGAGAATTATTCTAATGAATTTGTTGAGTATTATAACAAGCATGAGACTAGGTAAGAAGATTTTTCCTCACACTCCACAAAGCAACGGAGTGGCTGAGAGGATGAATAGGACAGTCAATGAGAGGGTTAGAAACATGTTCTCTTTGGCAAAGTTGTCTAAGAGTGTTTGGACAAAAGCCTTGAATATGGCTTGTTACTTGGTGAATAGATCTCTCTCACATGCAGTAGAAGGTGATGTACCACAACATGTTTGGAGTGGTAGGAAGGTAAACTATTCTTATTTGAGACTGTTTGGATATAAAGTTTTTGTACACGTGCTCAAGGGGCAAAGGGAAAAACATGATTCGATAGTGTATGTATTTTTTTGGGTTATGGAGATGACAAGTTTGGTTATAGACTATGGGATCCAAAGAATAGAAAACTCATTCAGAGTAGGGATGCAGTGTTTAGAGAGGGTCAAACCTTTGGAGACTCTTAAAAAGAAGAAGAGGTTCATCAAGAATATACCCGTAGAAGTTTTGAAGAAAGAGATGAACCAACTACCTCTGTTATAAAAGAAGAGGCCAAAGTTGATCTATCACTTTCTATGCCCATTGATGATGAGGTAGATGTGGATGTGTTCCTTGTTGGTATTTTTAATGCTTTTGTTAATGATGTTGAATAGGATGAGGAAGATCTAGATCAAGGGGAGCCAATAAACTTGAGAAAATCATCTCGGGTCCTAGTGCCATCAATAAGGTATCCATCATCAGAGTATGTGAAGATTGTCAAAAGTGGTGAACCGGAAACTTTTAGTGAAGTTATGACTCATATGGACAAGAAGAAATGGTTGAAGGTCATGCAAGAAGAAATGAATTTTGTGCATGAGAACCATACATATGACTTGGTGACTCTTCTTAAGGGGAGTAAAACATTGAAGAACAAGTCGGCCTACAAGATCAAGCACGAGAAGAATAGTCCACAACCAAGGTAGAATCCCAGGTTGGTGGTGGATCCCACATGAGTTTTGGGAGTGATTGGTAATTTGTATATAGGTTACTTAGAAAGATTTATTCCTAATTTGGATTAAGAGAGACTTATAACACTTGTTACAAGTTTCTTTTGGAATCGCTTTTAAGGCCCAAGGGTTTAACATTCGTATTAGAGCCAGTAGGCTTTGGTGTTACCCCGGTTTACCTCATGGTAAGTCAGGTAGTTTAAATTAAAGTCTCCTAAAACCTCATTGTAACATGTTTGCAGTTAGCACATGTGAGGAGGAGATGATTTGGGTATCCTGATGAGTGAAGCCTTATGGTTAGATTGGATAACCCAAATTGGAGTCTCATAGAACTTCACTCTAACATGTGAAGTCATGATGTGTGAGGGGGAAATGATTTGGATGGCCTGACGTGTAAGGGTGAGAATTGTTAAATTAATCCCACATTAGTTACGAGGGTGACTCTGACTTGTATGTAGGCTAATGGGAAAACTTTATTCCTTAAGATAGCTTTTGGATTAAAAGAGACCCATGATACTTGCTGCAAGTCTCTTTTAGACTTGAAGGGCTTAACAATAGTCATCTAAGAATTGAGGTCTTGTAGTTGATTGTACTTCAAAAGCTTTAGTCATTTTGTCCATTATTATCTTGCCGAAGTCAAACCAAAGTCCAGTTGAAACTTGAATGTGTCCAACCGAAGCTCTTAAAACACTTGTAGGGTCCTATCGCACGTAGTGACTAATCAAAACGACACTCAAATACACAAATTAGTATGCCCATGTAACCTATGACTACCAATTAATCGCGATAAGTTATCAAATAATAAGTGCAGAATTTAATCAAATATATAATGTGAAAAAATGAAGAATAATGAATTCAATTCGAAACCTTTACAAGTATTGGCAAAAATTGTATCAAACCATGCAAATTAATGATTTTGAAGAGACTAACTCACACAAACCACTAAAGCGAACTTGTTAAATACAAATGCTTTGTGTAAATAATATTGTCAAACATATAATTTGCTTATGAAATCTACAAGTAATTAAAGCAATAAACAAAATAAGAAGTGTAAGGAAAGAAAAATTAAACAATTAAAACACAAGGAGCTTTTGTACCTTCAGAACTCCAACTCTCTCATAGCCTACAAAGTCCTTTGATTGGGTAGGTCATCTAACTTTACTTCATCTATAAGTAGCACTTGTTCTTCTACTAGTTTTCAACTAAGCCCAAGCAACAAGCACATTAGTCTCTTATAGGCTCTCCACCAAGCTGAAGACAACTAGCCACACTCCTACACATAAGAGCAATACTCCAACACCTTGGAGCAATGCCAACTAAAGCTAGACGTTCCTACACAATCCACACACACTATATTAATTGTTTGATAATATTCCCCACTCAAAGTATTTGTATTTGACAAGTTTATTTTAGTGGTTTGTGTGCGTTAGTCTCTTCAAACTCATTACTTGTATGGTTTGATACAATTCGCTTACATTTATTAAGGTTTTTTAATTGAATTCATTAATTTCCCAAAACTTGTTTAGGTTTTTTAATTGAATTCATTATTATTCATTTTTGCACATTATATATTTTATTAGATTCCACACTTGTATGGTTTGATACAATTCTCCAACATTTTTTAAGGTTTTTTAATTAAATTCATTATTGTTTATTGTTGCACATTACATGTTCGATTAAATTTTACACTTATTACTTGATAATTTATCAAAATAAATTGGTAATCATTGGTTATGTGGGCATACTAATTTGTATATTTAAGTGTTGTTTTGATTAGCCACTACTCGTATTAGGACCCTACAGAAACAAATTTAATGAAGAGGATTAACTTGCAAGGCAGGCTTGGAGACATTAAGTGGAGTGCTGCTTTGGAGGCTAAGAGGGTGATGGAAATTAAATCGGTAAAGGGTTTTATAAAAAATGGGCCAGCCGGTCAGTGCCGCAGCCTTGGCATGTGTGTGTGTCGCGGCCCTAATTTTTGGTCATTTTCTAATTTTTCATAAGTGAATGTCGCAGGCCTTGGTATAAACACCGTGGCTGGGTGTCGGAAATAATGAAATAAATGGGCTTTTAACCCTAAGTTTTGAGCAAAATGTCATGGGCCAACAAGAGAATATACAAGACATGTCAATGGTACAATGGGCTCACAAGGTACACCACCAATGGCATGGTCTAAAACTCTGAATACTATGAATATAATACTTAAATCTATGATTAATCTAAGCACTCTGGCACAAGCGGAAGTGGGCCCTAAGCTGTTAAAGTACTGAAAAATGTCATATGGAATAATATGTGCTGCCCAAACTATACATCTGAGCCTCGGCTCCTGAAAGTATGACGTGTGGGTCCTGCCTCCTAGACGATAAAACATATGCCTTGGCTTTTGGTAATCGAGTGAATGCATCTAAAATGGTTGAAACCAATGTCTCAGTCAAACAGCTTGCAAACATAATATGATCCATATAACATATAAGCTGTTGAACCGGAATGACTTAGTGCAACTCGGGTAGGTGTACGAGGTGGGTGAACCATAATGAAAATACCGGGCCGAAGGTGCGGGTCTCACACATAATCGAGGAGATATAATTTTTTGAAGTTGATGTGCAAAGCCTGTCCTGCTCTTAAGTTTTTTTGAATATTACAACTATTACTTAGGATTGGTAGCTATTCGAGATATTGAATTGGGTTGTAATATACCCAGTACAATGCCCCCCGATTTTATCAGAATCAGCGTACTTCTTGTTCCGTAAAACTGTTTGGTCTAATATAGGACAGAATTTGATGGGTAATTATGTGGTCCAAATTAGTTTATTTGGTCGTTTATGCATATATGAAACACTTGAAAGATAGACAACGTGGGTGAAATAGTAATATGTAAAATATAAATAATCCCTCAGAATAAGAGCAATAGGATTCTAACCAGTCTTTCGTTGAGTGTTTAAACCGTCTCGAATGTAATCTCATTTTGGAATTCTTTTACAAGGACCTTAAAATATTCTCCCAATAATTCTTTTAATTTTTTTTAGTAAATATTAATAAATTTGAACTAAATAATTTTTTTATAAATCAAGCTGCATTTCAGCATTTTCTATCAATCTAACAATAGATATTTTATTGATTTGTTTTAAAATAAAACAATGTATTTATTTGATTATTGTATATGAACGAGGGAAGATGCAAAGGAAAGGTATAATTCTAAATTCCCTACAACGCAATAGATTCCACTATGCCACATACTCTAAAATAAAATTAAAAAAATTTAAAAAAACTTGGACACAATATTTAAAATTTTAGACCCCTTTATGTCGTCACAAATCTGCGGTCCCGAATGCGCAGCCTCTCTATTAGCATTGTCTTGGACGCCGACAGCAATAGAAATAGTCAACATCTTCCCAATGAGTTGTATTCTTTCAATAGCCAGTCTTGCAGACAATAATTGTAGGGTAATTAGACCCAATTACTTAATTAGTAACAACACACGCATACAAATTAAATCAAAACTAACAATTTTTAAAGAATCAATGAGCGTAATAAATTGCACTTGGATCGGAAATTGTGTTAGGTAATAGGAATTTGTACAAATAGATATTAAGCTCATAAGTGAGAGTAAAAAATATCGAAAAATTGAATTTTAGTGAAATTCAAGATAAACTTGCTAGTTTCACATTTAATGGGTATAAGATTTATTTTATTAGTTGAGATGTACTTAATGCTTTCAACTTCGATTAACTATTTAAAACAAATTATTAATTTACACTTAGGCCAAGATTGTGACACTTCTTGCTTCATATTATTGCTTCATAGGATTTCTTCTTTTCTCGTCTTGGAATTGAAATGCCACTTCTCCAAATGCTTTTTGGCAATATTTTCCCCATAATTGTCATCACTTTCTATTGGTCAATCTGTTCATGCATTCATCTCGGAGGAAGCCACATGCAAATTCTATATTAGCAGGACCCATAAGCTCCAAAAAATAGATAAATGACAAGTATTGATAGGGAACGAGACAAGGGAGATGGTTAAAGACCAAACTCAAAGAAACTCCGTCTGATTCTCCTGAAAGAACGTGCATCTTCATTGCATCGAAGTCATCCTAATTCGCCAATTTAAGATGAAACAGTGTTGAAGTGATATTCAAAATGGCCACAACCAAGTGAGCAGCCATCACATAGGAAAGGAAAGTATTGCATGCGGGTCAAAATTAGAATTCTGGTGAGAAGAATCTGACCGCCTCAATCCATGCTTTTAGATACAGCTAATCTGAAAGTTGGTACCCAACGTAGACAGTGATAATAACATCATATTTATTATAAACCAAGAAAAGTGGAAAATGCTGGCCAAGATGGACCGAAGTTTTATCTATATATATATATCTCAAATGTCATAGCAGTGATATTCATTAAATAGCATTTCAAGTTCTAAAGCACAGTTTCCCTGCATTCAAATTAACAATTTATCTTTGACAGATATACGTCTGTTCAAGGTTCCCCATTAGCGAGAAAATGGCATCACATAACATTGCCATAGCTTTTCTGATTGCCACCCTTTCCTTCACATGTATTCAAGCACAAGAACATTTCGTGCTTAATCTAAGGGTAATCACACTTGTTTCTAGTGCATGTTTCTTATAATGACTATTTCGATGTGGACATATAGTGGGTCTTGGTTTGATGGGCATTTTGTTAATTTAATAAATCCCTTGAATACAGTGGCCAGGGGGGATTTGCTCCAAGGGTCAGTGTTGCTTCCCTTCATCATTTCCTCAAAAAGATGACTTCTTGGTGGAATTTCTAGCTCGCTCCAATGGAACTGGCACCCTACCAGGGTGCAACCCAACACGTTTCTTTTACAATGCGGTATGTGCAAGATATATGTATCTCATCTCTTTCATATAGCTAAGGTGCTAAGGTGTTATATATTGTTCTGAAAAAAAATGAAATTACTACATGCACAGCTTAAACCTTTGTTGGAAGATCTCAAGAAGTATTGGCCCAGCCTAACATGCCCAAGTGACATAGGCTACAGAGACTGGGAAAGCTCATGGGAAATCAACGGTGTCTGCACTGGACTTTCCCTGACAGATTATTTTAGTAAGGCACTAGCCTTGAGAGCTAAGGCGAACTTGCTCCTCATTCTCAACAACAAAGGTTAGTTATTGGACCAATCACATGTATCATGTAGACATGATAAGAAAGGCATATGGGTAAGCTTTTGGTTGGTGTCGTTTCAAACGACCAGATTTATTTTCAGAAATTGAAATTTAGTCCACATAGTTTGCAACCTATTTTGGTTTGATAGTTTTGAAAACTTAATTTTATATACTTTATTTAATGAAGATGATATGATTTATCAAATCAAAATTATGCCATGTTCTTAGCAAATTTAGGCACATAAAAAAATATTCTAAGCATATATACACACCATACAAGACATTTAAAATGACCCTAAAAATCAATTTTGATATTAATGCTCATGAAATATACCTTTTAGTGTCTAATTCTAAACAATTTTTGTGTTTTCAATTTGGCTTTGGATCATTTCGGTTTCGATCCTAACTAAACTTTTCTACTGTATACAATCAGTAGCTTTCTTTGTCGAGGATTTAATATCAAACTGAAGAATTTCGAAGAATGCTTCCTTTTTAATTTGAGTGATCACGTTTTGGCTTTTAACAAATCATGCATACCCCTTAAAAATCTGCATGTCAGTTTTGTCGTTCATTTTATGTCCTAGTTTGTCTCCTCTAATTATGCCACTAAGTTTGTAAGAACGCATTGCTATATATATTCATTCAGGAATCAAGCCATCCATGGACGCCAGGTACAAACTAACGAATGTGGAGAGTGCAATCAATGAAGGACTCGGGGCCCGAACAGCAGTATTGCATTGTGTCTCCGTGAATAACTCAATTGTAAGAAACGTGCGACTGTGTGTGGACAAAACTGGTACATCTTTCATTGACTGCCCTAACCAGAAGACCTCTGTTTGTGCTGAGGACGTTCAGTTCCTCTCTATCCCACAAATCAAGCTGGTTGAAGACGAGTTCGTCCATGCTAGCAGCTTCAAAAGTGAGTTGTAAAGATTTGTTTATCATGCATTGATTCAGACATGACAAGCTGTTCTTTGCTAGGTTATCTTTATCAATTGTGATGTAAGATTTGATGGTAAAGTTGTATTTGGTTTACATATCTTGAGTTGGATGGCTTTATATTTTGAGGCATGAGGACCAAGTTAACCCTACTCATGTTACGAAAAAATTTCGCCTGAGAGCAGCACAGCACGTCATGAAGTGCGGTGAGCTGTCAGATATGGAGAAAAAAATATAAGACTAATGTTAAATAAAGAGTTATTATTTTGATTTAACGTCAATACGCTTTAATAGTCTTCGGAACGTCTTTACATTAATTCTAGTACAAAATTAGGAATTTTGAATAAAATAAATAAATTCACAAATTTATTCTAATTTCCGGTCTAAATTGGAATTATTCGATTTTATTTGTAAAGAAGAGCTAGGCCCGAGCCATATTAGGGATTTGTTGAAGGTTTGTCATATTCTAATTATAATAGTGTCACAAACGGAAGTTTCTAGAAAAGAGATCAAACAATACATGGCTGACAAAGAATCCTAGAAAGTGACGTCTTGACAAGGGAGTGATGATGAGCACATGTGGACCAGATTAAGTTTAAGTTAATGCATTGGATTAGAGTTAAATTAGGAAAACTCCTTGTCATATTAAGAAAGAATCAACACTCAAGGCGTGAGTAATAATGAGCACATACGTGTCACACATTAAGCATGAGGCGGGGAAGTTTCATGAAAAATGCATAAGAAATTTCTTAGAAGCACCCAACTTAGGACATCTATAAAGGTACATCCCTGGTGAGAACTGGAGGAGTTCTTTCTTCTTCTAGCTTTTCTTCTTCTTCTTCTTCTTGGTTATCTATACCTCAAGCCCCGGCCATCAGGGAATTTCTGGTTCTTCAATTTCTGATTTGAAGGGAGTTTGAGAGTTATGGAGGAGAAGCCGTGAAGTCAAATAGCTAAGTAAACAATTCAAGAGATCAAATAGAAACCATGCTAAGGCCTTGAAAGATGAGATTTGAATTTTTTAATTTCTTCTTATTTTCTTCTGATTGCATTGGTTTCTTTGAATATATTAAGTGTTGATGTTATTTAATACTTTCATGAGGTGAAATTGTTGATTTAGGATGAACAATGATCAAATTGCAATATGATGTAAAATTATTATTTTCTACCTTTTTATGATAAATCAAATGTTGATTATTCTAAATCAGTTCTTAATGCTGCAAAAGCCAAATGAACTTTTGTGAGATGAAGAGAATTGGTTTTTCCGAATCATTGGAAAATAAATGATATCTTGATTAGAATAGTTTATAATATTGAGGTATACATGCACTCGATGTTAAAGATAACAGCATAGAGTAGTTGGTCTTAGTGCATCGCTTTATTCTCTCTTGCACAGATATGTAGTTGAATCAATAAGGATAGATTGTATTAAGATGTGAACACCCTTTGCAATTACATTTGTTTATTTGGTTATCAACCCTAATTGATTTATAAATTCCTAATAGTGATAATTCTGCAGTACAAGGTAATTATGTGAAATTAAGCATCCTAGATCTCTCATATTATTCAAAAAATTTCAGATTCACAAATATATAGTTTAGAATAGTTAGCAGCATAAGAATAAGTCAAAGCAAATGCAAATACAGATTATAAGGTGGTTGCGTGAGGAACATGTCATGATCCGCTAGAAGAAACTACTTACTTGGAGGCCTTCACCTCTGCTACTAGTTAGCTCTGTCGTCTGTAGGGGTGGGCGTCGGATGGACAAACATCGGACAAGTTACTGTCCGCGTCCGTCCGAAATTTGGTCGGACAAACTATGTTCGACCGAATTAGTGTCTGACTTGTCCGTCGGGCCCGGACAATGTCTGCAGACGGTCCGAAATTAACCCTAATCAAAAACCCTAATCTATCTTACCCATTAATAAACCCTACCGCCGCCGGCGCCGCCACCTCTGCCGCTGCCGCCGCCGCCCCCTCCCCGCCCTCCCCCACCCTACCTGCGGCCTTCGCCGGCCTCCCTAAGGCCATCGCCGC
>JAVDBV010076354.1:0-17469 GCA_032619315.1 Piper longum
GCGGAGTTGTCAGGATCCCTCAGGAATGGAACAGTCCACTGGCACTAATCCAGAGCCCGCTTTGACTGTCACGGCATCCTCTGCATGGTACGTGCAGTCGATTTCTCCATCTCTGATCTCACTGAAAACTCGATAAAAATATATATATGCATGGGAAGGGATTTATAAAATAGGCCCGAACGCAACTTGCTGTGGATCTTGTTTTCGAAATCATTCTCGAGGGATCTCATCCTCGAGGGTTATTAATCCGGAAAATAATTCGGCTAAAGTGAAGTTGGTAAAGTGATCTACAAGTTCGAGTCGATTCCCACCGAATTAAGTTTCCTCTGTCGCTGGAAAAAAATCAAGAACTGATTGATTGGATAAGCGGAAAACAAAGAATTCAGTAATAGAAACAGCCGTGGAGAGCTGACTTCGCGACAATTTTACAACAAATGCCGGTCGTTCCTGGCCACTTTGTGGTGTCCAAAGTAAAGCTAGCAAGAAGATCTACAAACTTGAGTCGAGTCCCACTGGATTTGATAGCTACAATTGAAGGGAAAATTGAGGAAGAGACCCACTCCCAACGGTGTTGTTTCGAAAAAACAAAGAAAAGAAGGGTTGGAAAGATAATTGGGTCAAAGACCCGTCATTGGATGTCCGCGTTGATGATTGTTTGCCCGACTTAAGAACGGGTGTACATTACCCGCTTGCCCGTTTATTGTTGTATTGGTCATTCCTTGTTGAATTGATTAGGCTGTGAACGGTCCGGACTGAGACCCTCAATTGCATCCGCGACCTAGAGTCGAATTGGCACAACATGCACCACCATCAGATTGGCACACGCAGAGTGAAAAGAGGGCCTGAACACACCATTTGGTCCAGTCCAGCATTTGTTTGATTTGAACCAACCCGAAACGATCTCGTTCAGTCTATCAAAAATTCATAAATAGTTTGAAGGCCTTCTACACCTCTGATCGAGACAAAATTTGTTACCCACTATTTTTGGACGCTTCGAACACGGTGGTAGGGTTATTTTGAGGATTTGAAGACTAGATTAGGACAAATTATGTATGGAGTCAATTAAAGTGACAAAATTCCACTAAGACTGTACTTTGTAAGGAAGTTAAAAATTAGTGAATTGTGAGTGCTAATTACAGCATGGACTGACTTAGGGATTCGAGTCGAGCCTTAAGGAACCATGTAAAAAATTAATTTCCTGCGTGTCATTTTGGTGCTTGTGACATCATTTGTATTATTTTATATTATCACACTATCTCTTCACGCGATAAGGGCACCTTGGTCATATCAAACCCTTCAAACCCGGATCTAATCAGCAGAACCGAAGTCTGCGGGGGCGGATAATCCCGCGCCCGAACAATATCATAAGCCTAACATTATTAAGCTAATTAAAAATTAAGTTATTTAAAATTCTTTCTCACTCATAAAATATAAAATGTTTCAACCATCCAAATTAGAGTAATCTAATTGTCAAAATTAAGAAATAATTAAATAAATAATTTAAAATAACTAATCTCATCAAATTGATACATTGACAATTGAAAGTCTAAATATTAATTTCGATGTAGAAATGAATTTTATAATAACAATTAATTAATATTCAGTTAAATCTATTACTTGTTTAAAATGAAACATTCTACTATTATTGTTTATATTTAAAGTCAGTTTACTTAAATTAATCGAGTTTTTGTTACCATTTTCTAATATGGTAAATAAGTTTTCTATTTTTGTTCCATTAAAATTTAATTTGTATAGCTGGTGAATTAAATATGCTCAAATATTCAATCCTAATTAATGTCTGAATAATTTAAATCAGGTTTGAAATAATGATTATAGTAAAAAACTAGAAAACCAAATATAAATATAACCCTAGCCTAATCAATTTTCTTGTAGGCTTGTTGGAAAAAATTGTTCTAAAAATAAGAATTTTATATGTCTTGAAAAAAATCATTCCATTTAATCTAATTAATGGTATCAATCTAAGCATTTTCTCTAGAACAGAAAAGATTTTGGCAAACATAATTTATTTTTCCTAAAAAATAATTGGGATCGTTTTGTATGAACAAGAAATCATTTCAGTAATTTTCAGAATGAAGCATGAATCAAGATTAAAAATCTCCCAAATCGGAGTTGTAAACAACTGGGCTTTCAGGTCGCCGGCCCATCTCACAACGAAAAGCCCATTTAAATGCTCCATCTTTTTTCGCAGCCAGCAATCACACGCGTCGCCCTCCCATTGGCACCGCTTAGCTTTTCCTCGTCCCCCCTTTCCCCGCCCTCTTTCTCTCTCCTCCAATTCTTCTCTAGGGTTTGCTCCAAACCCTAGCCCTCGCCGGCGAAGATGGGCTCGGCGGCGGCGGCGGAGGTGGCGATGGACGCGGCGGAGAGCTTCGAGGAGATGTCGAAGCAGGCGGCGCTGATGACTAGCTGCACCCGCCTCTGGAAGGAGCTCTCCGACCACTTCTCCACCATCGAGCGCAACCTCCTCTCCAAGTCGCTCCTCCTCGAGGACAAGCTCCGGGCTCTCGATCGGGACACCGAGAAGTCCATGGATCTTCTCCGGACCCGCGAGTCGACGATCGACAGCTCCGTCGACGCCGCCGTCGCTAGGGTCGCCCAGCTCCAGGCGGCGGCGGCGGAGGCAGTGGCCGCCGCGGCGGCGACGGCAGAGAAGGGCGCAGAGGGGGAGATGCTGCGGGCGTTCTGCTTGAGGATGGATTCGGACGGGTTCTGGAGCTTCGTGGTCGGGAAGCGGAAGGAGATGGACTCGATACGGGGCCGCATCCCGGATGCGCTCGGGAGCTGCGTTGATCCGGCGGGATTCGTGCTCGAGGCCATGGCCGGGGTTTTCCCGGTGGACAAGCGGGAGCCGGCGGCCGCGAAAGGTAGCGACTTGGGGTGGGCTTGTGTGTTGATCCTGGAGGGACTGGTCCCGGTGCTGGCGGATCCGGTGTTGGGCGAGTCGCGGCCGCTGGTGACGCCGATCGTGAAGGATCGGGCGAGGGAGATCGTGAAGGTGTGGAAGTCGGTGGCGAATGAGAAGGGTGGGGTGGAGAGTGTGAGGACTTTGGATGGGCATGTTTTCTTGCAGCATGTGGTCACATTTGGGATCGTGGACAAGGCGGATGCGGAACTCTACCGGAAGTTGGTGGTGGGTTTTGCTTGGAGGAAGCAGATGCCCAAGCTAGCAATCTTACTTGGATTGAAGGAGGAAATGCCTGGTATTGATTTCATCATTTCCTTTTTTTTGTGCGTGGTTATATTTTAGATCAACTTCGAGTCTTCCATCTTTCATCTAGTATTTTGAGTAAAAACTGATTACTTTTTTTCTTCCTTTTGTTAAAAGTACTCCCAATTTTTCAACTGGGGCGAGTAACTATACCACGGCCAACGCAGATATTTCTGTCCTTTTTTTTTAGATTGCGACAAATAGGCTTTTCACGAGGGGCGGAAATTTATTACGAACGTTATTTGAACATTTCTGTCTTGTATGGCCTCAAGGTTCAGTATGATTTGTGGCATATGACAACTTACAATAATGGTGTCATAATCATGAAAAGTTAGCTTTAGGATCGCTTCTCTGGATACGGCATTTTTAATTGCTATGGCTTTTGGGAACTTGTGACTTAGAGATTCGTCTCTAGTAATGTGATCTCTATCCGAAATGATCCATTGATTTGTTAGAACTTTAACCTGAAATGCATTGATAGTAATGAATTTTGATTGGTCACAGTTAATGTCATAATCACTTTGATATTTTGCTGTCATTACTTGTGTTTACTTTTTATTTAACATTGGAAGAAGAGAGCAATACTTGCATTCAACTATTGTAATTTTCAATAGTACACGATTCCTTCTGATCTTGATATTGCCTGCTTCCTTAAAAGCTAAGCTGTCTCTACTTCTATGTTGTACAAAATTGAAAGCCCAGTGCACATGGCTGGGATCAATAGGTCATGCTTGTCTTAAGTTTTTTGACAAAGTTACTTTGTTAAATATATAGTGTTTGATTGTGCCGTTGAGTATCTTCTTTTCTATTCACCACATTCCAATTTAATGGAAGTGACCGCGTCTTAAATTGCAGACATTATTGAAGAGTTAATAAGCAAGGGACAGCAAGTGGATGCAGTTCATTTTACTTATGAGGCTGGCCTTGTAGATAAGTTCCCACCTGTTCCACTTCTGAAATCGTTTCTAGATGCCTCCAAAAAGTCTATCACATCAAATTTGGATAATTGCAATGACACTGGCCGTCAAATTGTAAGTAGTGTTATATAATCTTTCCATTTCATGGTCTGATGAGCTAAATCATGTCTAGGAGGGGTAGTTTGTAACATCAACAATGTTTTTGAGAAATTTATTCTGGGCAGTTTTTCAAACTTACATATTTCTCCCATCTTGTGAGGTGTCTCGTCTTGAAGCAGCCTACCACCTCTTGATCTTAGATAACTTTTTCTTGTGATGGTTCAAATCTCTGATAGTGTCAACCTTTTGTAGTATCTATAGCATCTATTTCTCTGGCTGGTGCAGAGTTGTGTGCCTGTTGAACCTAAGATATAACTTGAATGGGCTTTTTTCAACTCGATGACCATTAAATTGCATTGGAGGGAACCATAGTGTGTTTTCTTTTTGACAATATCGTACTGTTTAGTCTCTCTGTTGGGAAACGAAGGAACCGGGCATTAACTGGTTGCTGATTCATTATCAATTGACTCGGGGTTAAATCCTTGAAGTTTTTGAAGCTTGCTTCCCCGGCGCAAATGATTAATTGGGTAGGCAGTGCTAATGTTCATCTTTTAACTTTCTATTTTATAGAAGGCTTCCGTTGTCAGTCAACTTTGTTGGACTGTTAAGTGCAAAATTATTTTCATGAGAAACAAGCCATCTGATGAAAGCTGGCTCTGAACTTGTGGCAAATCCTTATCTTTTGGATAAATTAATGTGATTTTCATTTGTTTCATGTTTTAGTTGTAATTTTACAATTTAAAGTTGGGTTGCATTTGCATAAATTTGATTCATGTTTTAAATCAATTATCTGATGTAGATGTGCTTTAGTTAGTTATCTGCAAGTGTTACCACCCCACGTATGCAAGGAGGGTAGGGCATAGCTCTTATAAATAAGTAGACCCTTCAAATTTTGAAAGTTGGTGGTGAATGCTCCTCCATCTATTGTCTTTTGAGCTAGCTACACAGGAAGGTCCTGTCACTCAGAATTACCTTTATTGCCTCTTTATTTCTCGGTCATTTTCCATTCTTTTCTCCGATCTGTTTTCCTACACTGGCGCTCAGATAAACAGTGCATTTTTTTAATTTAATATATTTTATTTATTTAACTCTGCTCATTTTTTCCGTCACAGTACTTAGCTAGTCGCAAGGAACAATCTGCTATAAGGGCAGTTCTCAAGTGCATTGAGGAGTACAAACTGGAAGAGGACTTGCCTTCTGAAGACCTTCGTAAACGTCTTGAGCAACTTGAGAAAGCCAAACCCGAGAAGAAAAAGCCAGCGGCAGTTCCTGTCACCAAGGCTGCAGCAGTACCTGCTACCAAGCGCACGAGGGCTAGCAATGGAGGACCAATGCCCCCGGCAAAAGCTGGTCGTATGGCTACTAATGCTCATGTCTCCTCATACCCTGCCATGGCACCTACATTTGTGCGCTCGCCATCTAGCCACAGCCCACAGTACCTACGAGATCTGTCTCACCACAGCCCCACTTACCCTTCAGATGTTCCACGCCATAGTCCTCCTTACCATGCTGAGTTCCCCCCCTTTCCCTATGACAGGCCTTCTCCACCGGCTATCTACAGCAACAGAAGTCCACCAGCAGCATACTTGTATTCACCACTTCCTGAAATGTCTACACCTCTTGGTGGTGCTTACCCATGCGGGCCTGTGAACTATCTAGCCGCCTACAGAGGATACGACAGTGGTTTTGCTCCAGGTTACCAGACGATCTACTACTGATGAAAACAAGGAACAGATAACCGACAGGCAAAAACTGTGACCGGGTCTCTCTGATCTAAGCTAGGTGGTTTGTTGTTTATATTTGCTGTAGGTGGTTAATAACTAACTACTTAATCTGTAGCAATGGCTGTGTGATGGATTTTCTTCAGGCTTATGTCTTTGTTCCTGTAATGCTAATTATGCTGTGTGTATTAATGATAAAATGCTACTTTGTGAGCAAATTTAGTTCATCCTACAACTTGGGCAAATGGTTTACTAGTACTAGGTAATTTGCAATCCTGCAGGCCTCTCGTGAGAGGCTCTTTACCTGTTTCTTACGCCTAGATATCAACATTCCTGCCTGATCGGAGCACGGTGAAACTATTGTGATATCTTCTTCACCATGGTACTTGATGATGAAGTTTTTTTTATGTTTTTATTTATTTTCCCATTTTCATGTTAAAGGAAAGCTTCCTGCTTGGGATGTTGTGAATGTGTCTGGAACAAGATCCATTAATATCATGGCCGATTTTGGGTCTTAGACAAATTACGCTTTGGTTTTCCATCAAGTTACGTTACATGATGGCTGGGTAGTCTTCTTGCATAGTATAGCTTTTTTTTTACTGTTTGTGATCATAGTATACTCTGGTATGTAAATGAGGGTGTTGTAGTAAACGATCATCGTAGTCAGGCATTCTAAATTTATGAGGTGCATTATCATGCATATATTTCATTAATTCCTGAAATACCATTACCAGGGCACATTCTTTTTGGTAGACAAACTAATGGTAAAAATTCAAGTATTCAACACAGTTTTCTAAGTAAATGGTAAAGAAATCAAACTCAATACGTAACACTTCAATGCACAACACGGAATTGTTTATATCATCACTTGTCACACCCAACATTGTCGTTGTCGGCCATACTTAGCTGCGCTTATGCGACAAAAGTGTTCATCTCTTTGAATCATAGGTACGGTGGATTCGTGATGGCCTGCGTCAGTCTTCTTCTTTTTATATATAATATATATATATATATATATATATATTTATGATGTCTGACAGCTATTATTATTATTTTTAATGTTATCTCTCAGTTAATTATTTTATGGGCTGGGTCAATCATCCTTTTCATTCATTGGCGATCAAAATTTTATTATTATTATCATTATTTTCTAAGGCGATTACAACTTAATAATAATTTAAGTGATATCATGGAATCATTCTTTGGTTGATATTGGTGTGTCCAACTTGAACACCACCCATCTCCCTCCCCCAAGGAAATCAGCCAACCAATCTTCGTTTCAACAAAAGCCCTCCCCGCTTTTGCATGGGCTCGCCGTCCGCCACCCGCTCCGCCGCCGCCGTCTTCTCCCGCCCCCTCGCCGCCACGCTCCCCTCGCCGAGCCCACAAATACCGTCGTCGACGACGGCGGCACGAATCCTCAACCTGCACGACCCGACGCGCCGGCCCTTCGCCGACGTGCCCGCGGGGGAACTGCTCCGCTCCTACCTCAACCTCGGGCTCGTCTCCCTCCCCTCCGCCGTCGACCTCGGGCTCGCAGTCGTCCGCTCCCCGCTCATGCGCCGCTCACCAGCCTTCCGGGGGTCGGTGGTGGCGGCGCTGAGGGGGACGGCGTACGCCCAGTTCTGCGCCGGGGAGGGGCTGGCCGAGGCCGGGGGGAGGGTGGAGCGGCTGAGGCGGGAGGGGTTGAGGGGAATACTCGACTACAGCTTGGAGGACGCCGCGGATAACGAGGGGTGCGATCGGAACCTCGCCGGATTCTTGAAGACGGCGAAGATTGCCGCCGTTTTGCCCGCCGACTCGGTATACATCTACTTCCTCCCCTCCTTTCTTTGTGTCTTCGTCGCTGTTGTTGTCTGACGAGGGCGACGGCAGCTGATTCGGACATGGTTTGGGTGGCGGACAATTTCAAACCGGGGCCCTTCGCGTTCCTCTTTTGTGGTCCGCCTATTATTCCTTTTTTTTCAATATAATAATAGGAAGCTTTTACATGTGGGGCCCACGCAATAAAGTGGGGCCGTGAGAGCGGTTCTGTATTTAATATTGACCACCTCAGAGGACGCGTATACGAAAGTTGTTTGTGAATGTTTCGTGGAGAAAGATAAGCATCTCACGTCAGCTACAATTAATATGAGTCGGGACGACCAAAATTTTGTTTAAATAAAGGGAATTATCTTATGGTCTAGATCGATGGTTAGATTTGTTCATCGATAGTTGATACTAAGCGATCTCATGTTTAATTAATATAACTATGTAGATGTTGCATTCTATGTGGATTATTTTAGAGATATTTTTATGAGGAGAGAATGTTTATCCGGTCATTGCAGGCAAATTGGAGGGAGTTTTATTTTCTTTTATTTATTTATTTATTTTTTAGGTTAGATATAATCTGGGCCGTCCTTATACGGGATTGGAAATTTTTCCGGTCTAAAGTGCAGGCAACCAAGAATCTGTTATAGGTAGACCTTCATTTAATGCACTTTAAAGATAAATTTTTAAATATTAATGCTAATCAAGAGATGAATTATATAATAATTTAATTTTTTATGGTGTTTTTTAATTTATTGAATCTCTTACTTTTGACACACCTTTTGATTGTGGTATGCCATTTGCCTATCATTCAACAGTTAAAACAGTTCTTGGTTGGCCTACTGTAAAATTTATATCAGCAATAAGACGGAAGGGGGTGAATTAATCTTAAGGGTATTGCTATGTGCATGATAAATATTTGGCTTTTCATTTATTAAAAAAATCCTTTTTATCGATACAAGGCAAACATTGATCAACTTATTTCGATTAACTACTTGAATTATGATTTTATGACAACTTTCTTGGATGGATCAAACAAAAATTAGGAAAGATTTTAGTGGGGCATACTATATTTTTATATTAAGACTTGAGATTTCTAAAACTTTTAAAGATTTGAAATGATTAATAATGTGGGCAACATGTCGGTTTTGTATTTGTCCAAATTTCCCATATTGATCGATTTCTCTTTGCGTCCAGATCAGGGTGGACACAGTGAGCATGTGGAGGATCTATGAATGGGCGACAGATGGAAAATATTTTTTTTTCAGCAAAAATTTTTTTTTCTTTTCTTTTTTTCCTTGTGATATTGTAGCTTATTCTGTTGGGTCCAATGCATTTATGTGGATAAACTCTGGTATGCCATAATGCCTGTGGTGTTAAGAAACTTTTTTACTTATGATACAAGCTTTTGCATACTGTTGAGTTTACATAACTGTGAACATAAACGAGTTTACATAACTGTGATTGGAAACTTTTAGCAGTAGGGTTTGCGAAGATAAGGGGATGCAAAACTGTTTGTTGTTGCATTATATTACTTATTCTGCATGACTTCATTGTTGACACTTCAATGAGGTAGCTAATGGTATTTCTCTATGGTGGCGTTTGTAAAAATTAGAGGGGAGTTAAACATGTTTGAGTTTTGCTTGGCTCACCCTGTCTGTATCTTCTGGGTGAGCTATCTAAGACTATTTTACTGAGTGAAGTAGAAGTCATTATTGAAGACAACTTATCTATTGTCTATCAAATAAAATAGTCACACATTTAAACATTATATATGCATTATCATTACATACTAATGTAATCAGTTATAGTGACAATGTTGAGTAGTAACAATGTATGATCATTAGGTTCTGCTGCACAGGTGAGCTTTGGATGTGTGAAGATATCAGCAATCTGCCCCATCGCAGTGTTGGAAAGGATGAGTCATCTCCTCAGATGGGAACAAAAAGACCCGTCTTTTCACCTCCCATGGAAGAAAGACGCATTCCCCATCTTCTCAAACTCCAGCCCCCTCTACCACACACCTTCCATGCCTGACCCATTAACTCCAGATGAAGAATTGGACCTCCGACTTGCCCAGCAAAGGCTCTCAAAGCTATGCAACTGCTGCCATGAAAACAAGCTACCATTGTTGGTTGATGCAGAATACACCTCCATACAACCAGCCATTGATTACCTCACTTACAATGCTGCAATTGAGTACAACAAAGATGGAGACTTCCCCGTTGTGTATGGAACCATCCAGGCATATCTGAGGGATGCAAAGGAGAGGCTTGTCCAAGCAGCAGAAGCTGCAGAGAGGATGGGGGTGGCCATGGGGTTCAAGCTGGTCAGAGGAGCTTACCTTACAAGAGAGTCACAATTGGCCTCTTCCCTTGGAGCTGCTTCCCCTATTCATTCCAACATCCATGACACTCATGCCTGCTATAATGAATGTGGATCATTCATGCTTGAGAAGATTGCCAAAGGCTGGGGCTCCATTGTTCTTGCAACTCACAACATTGAATCTGGTAATTACTAGTAGTTGGTATCAACAAGCATAATTTTTCAAGACAAGTTTCATATTTCACACATTGCAAGTAGTAATGGCAAGTTCATGGATTGCTAGCCTTTACATCTATAGATGATTATTGTCATTGGTTCATCATGAACAGGTCAAGTGTTGGCAGAAAAGGCCCAAGACCTAGGGATTGATAAGGGAAGCAAGAAGCTGCAGTTTGCACAGCTAATGGGGATGGCAGATGGGCTGTCCTATGGACTAAGAGATGCGGGGTTCTGTGTGAGCAAATACTTGCCATATGGACCAGTGGATCAGGTCATCCCTTACCTTCTGAGAAGAGCTGAAGAAAACAAAGGTCTCCTGTCTACTTCCTCACTTGATCGGCAACTCTTGAGGTAAAACTTAATCTTGTTGTCAACTAATGGGTTAATATTCACGATAGGGTTTTGCAAATAATTCTAAGGCGAAATCGTGTCAAAACCTATTGAAGCTCTTTGCAGGGCATGTTAGGGTAAATTGAGATCGCCAATCTCAATCGTTTTTAGAAGGGCATATTCCTTGCGATAAAAATTTAATAATTTATTTGTTTTCTTGATTGATTGATTCCAACTTATATAGACTCTTATACAGGTCTTGGACATGTATGAGACCAGCTTAATTAAGACAAATAAAACCATTACAAAAATAAGACAATAACACATGCTCATAATTTAGCAATGCACCTAATGCATCGTGCGGCCCAAAATATAATATTACAAAACTTGCAACAAGTTATAAGAATTATGATTTTTCTGATGAACTGGCAGGATGGAGTTGCAGAGAAGATTGAAGAAGGCCATCTTTGGAGAGAATTCTGAGGAGGCATTAAGGATACACAATGTCCAATGAATTTACGGAGAGTGTATGGCTCAACTCTGAAGTGCCCTAACCTACATATTGTAATTGAATGTGAAAATTTCATGTTTGGGAACAAGGAGGTGCTTCTGTATTTAGTCATGTATTTGGTAGCATCTTTATATTTAATCTCCCTAAACTTGGTGGAATCTTTCTGTTCTGTAATCTGTACAAAATGTGTTCAGTATTTAGGTTTATGTATGGCAACATTTTGTATGTTTTCAAAATGTTTTTTTCTGGAGAAACGTTTGGGGTAGTTGGTGGTTTGATTGAAGGGGACCTGAATTTTCTATTCTTTTATTTCAACCTACTGTACAACTTTTTTATATCTGTTGAGTTAAAGCGTCAGGTGTTTACATTGTAACGGTGACATGCTTTCTTTCTTTTTTTCTTGTTAATAAGTATCCGAGTTTCATCAATTGTTTAGTTTCTAATTTACATCTCAGAATGATAACACTTTTTCATTCCTCATTTCCCCCCTCTCTTAAATTGTGGTAGAGAGCATCATTATGACAATCTTAGAAGATGGCTATGACATCCCGAATCTGGCTTGCTCGTGAACCGAACCGAAATATCACAGGTCCTGATTAAGCCAGTTAACGCAAACCTAACTCGAGTGGATTTACTCTCGACATTTTTAGATGAAAGATAGTAATTGTTATGCATGGATAGATATATGGAATCTTAGCATGCTATTACATGGATGACATGAGAACCAATTTACACACCAAAATAATTACGATAAAATCAATAAAAATTTCTGAAATAAAAAGGACAGAATCTCCCCTAAAACTATAATTAAGGCCACCTTGTCTAATCAACATGTATAAATACATAAATCTATATATATCCATTGTACTATTTTTTTCACATAAACATTTAATTTGGTCACATCAAAATATTCTCTACATTTTGGTTCTTGACCCACCCGCAAATTTTCATTTCGACCTTCATCATTCAATCTGTACACTAATATATATTTCGGATCATATTATCACTAGTTATTTCTATTTACTAAAATCTTCATCATATCATCTTTTATATCAGGCAATTTCATCACAAAAATTTCATTTTCATAATAACATAAAAAATAATCAAAACAACCACAACAAACATTCTGTCGGCAAACGTGTGTGTGTGTACAAGGTAGGTCATTACTTCTCCGTCCAAGCTGACGTATCAAGCATTTAATCCTTGCCTGCATATATATAAAAGAAATGTGAGTGACGAGTGTTACTAGTCCAAAAATATAACTACATAGCAAATTGGCAAATGTGAGCCGACTCTTATTTTAAAGAAAACATTTATATATTTCTCATGAATACTCCTAAGGGCATCTACTGAGGAGCCACCGGGCTGCAGACTCGATAGCATCCCAAACTGAATGGTCTGATGTCTCTCTAGATATTTTTTTTTATTTTTCTAGTCCCTTAGGACTACCACTATATCCTAAGCCTTCTCTTTTCCTCCATAATTCTCTTAGCATTGAGCACGAAAGCATAGTACTCTCAAACAGTCGCCTTTAGTACCCTTTGATGCACAAGTCCAGATGTGCACTATACTAAACAGTACTCGTAAACCTCCACATTTCTCCAAGTGTGAGAAACTCAAAACAGGAGTTGTCAGGATCCCTCGGGAATGGAACAACGCTCTCACTGATCAAGAACACACTTTGACTGTCACGTGCAACCGCTCATGGTACGTACGAGTTGGTTTTCCCATCTCTTGTGTCACTGAACATGATAAAAGTATATATAGGTCTAGGAAGGGATTTATATAATATGTCATAGTCATATTGCGGTGGATTTTATTTTCGAAATCAAACTCAATGGATCTCATCCTCGAGGGTTATTAATACAGAAAACCGACTAATTAAATAGCCCGGGTTAAGTGGGATCCGATAAAACATCACTTAACCCATCCTGAAAGTAATAAAACAAATATACAATGGAATAGAACATAAAACGGGGAGAGAGTCCTAAACAGACTTGGAAGAAGCTCCAAGCGTGTTTTTTCACCTAGGCGGCGAGCTCCTACTCCGTACTTACATATCAAATTAAAAGCTAACACCTGCTTATGATGCATTCACACATCCTATAGCATACACACATCAATCATACTCACATCAATCACACATCAATCCATATAAAATTTCCTACTATACGTTGCATTAGATTATGACAATTACTTAGTTTACCTAATCAGTTCCTTAACATTCGTTTTAATACAATTCAATCAAGCAAATTCATATTTTTATTACAATAAAAATATATAATACATCAATTCATTAATCCTAGCATATTGTGCTAATATTTATCACCTTTAATAAATTAAGTCGGAGTTAATTATACCCACTGTTGAATTGTAGAAAATTGGTGACGGCTAGGGTTTTGTCAAGCAGTTTGAGACTCGAATTTGGCACCCAGCGGCATCCGAAGTTCTATCGGGTTCGACTAGGTGAATTTGGTGAAAGAACTGACAAATTTTAACGAATCTGATTTTTTGGCAGTTTTCGGCGATCTTCCAATAGTTTCTGGTGGTTTTGAGGTAACTTTTCTAGCAAGGCAATCAGGGCTATTGTCCGGCTCGGAGAGTTCGACCCAATGTTGGTGGCAGTGAGGATGGCAACGATGGCAATGATCATCGGCAATGGCGACAAGTCAGCCGGGGTCTGTTGACTTGTTCGATCAGGCCTCGGCTGGCCATGGTGGCCGTGCTAGGTATAGGGGAAATGGTCGGGGGTCAAAGGAGGGGGCGTCAGTGGCATGGAGGTGGCAGAGTGGGGTGGACGGAGGCGGATTGACATCAGGAAGGGCGGCACAATCTCGCAGCATTGGGCGTCATGGCGACTGAGCGGTGGCCGAGGGTGCTTGAGGCGGCACAACGACGACCTGGCAAGGCTTGGCGGCATCGATTTGCGGCGGTCGGAGGGGTCATCGACGGTGAGGGTGGAGGCAGCGTCGAGGGTTTGGGGTGAAGTTAGGTGGCAGTTTCATGAATAAAACTTGACTCGACTCCGATTAGAGTAAAAAAATACTAACTAACTTCTAATAAATCCTAAAAAAATCTAGAAAAATAGGGAGAAATCCTATAAAATATAATACACATCATAACATCACAATGGCATGTTCTATAACTAATGACCCACACAAACTACCCTATTATGTGCCCTAATGCGTTATTCGGCCTAAAAATAATTTTACAATTTATTACTATAATAAATAAAAAACATCTGGGTGTACTCTCATATATTCTGATAACTCATTTTGCTATTGTCTTACTGATGTTAGTATTATATATTTGGGTACACATGACCCTCGTCGTTCATAACACACGGTCGACCTTGGCTCAGTATGCGTGTCTTGAAATTGACTAGATTGAAAAAGGAAGTCAAACCGATTAGTTCTGATTATAAAACCCTGACTCGGGCCACGGGTTTTATAACCTTCCCTCTTTGTAAAAATTTCGTCCTCAAAATTTTAAATTAAGGAGGCTTCACTCTTGTACTATCTACTAAATCTAAAATCTGAAGCGGGATGTGTGAATACTTGCCACGTCTGCCATATCCTCCAATGCTTTAGCAATTGTGGCTGTGTCCGACCTCACTGCCCAAGGTGGTGCCGAAGTGGATGGTTCTACTTGCAGTGGGGTTGGAAGGGCTTGTTGACGCTTAGCAGTCAAACATTCTACTGCCCGATGTCCTGGTTGACCACATCTAAAGCATGCACCTGTACCCACTCTGCATATTCCTCTATGATGGAGCCCACAATTCTGACATGTTGGGTGTCTGCTCTCTTGCACTTGTCTATCCATAGCTCTCGTTGTAGCTGGAGCATCTATCCAACACCTCTTTTGTGTTCCTTGATCTGATTGATGTTGTTGAGGGTGCTATTGTCTCCGACCATAGTCTCGGAGGGTTCGAGTAGCTAGGATTCGCTCAGCTTTGCTTGTGGCTCGCACCACATCCCCAAAAGTGGTAAATCTCCTATCAATCAGTGCTACCCAAATCTCATAGTGTAGATGTTCATAAAAGCGCTCGACTCTTCGTCGTTCACCTAGCACTAAATCCAGTGCAAATCTTTCCAATGCTCTGAATCAGGCCTCATACTGTGCCACATTCATGGGTCCCTGTTTAAGTATCTGAAAATCAATTTCTTTCCTCTTCCTTACATCAGGAAGAAAATATTTTCTATCAAACTCAGCTTTGAATTCATCCCATGTCACATCCTGAGGTTGCCTATTTGTAAAAGTGGAGGCCATGATTGAATCCCACCATATTCTAGCCTCATCCTAGAATGCTACTGCAATAATTCATAAGCGGTGCTCCATTGGACATGTCATACTTCCTAATATGCCAATGGCTGATGAAATCCACAAGAAAGCTTCTTCTGCATCTAACTTCCCCATGAATGGGTGTCCTCATTCTTTACAAACCGCTCATATTGCCAAAATCCGAGATTTCTATCACTGGCCGATCTGTTTGATCCTTCTCTAATCTCGTAATGCAGAAATAGCAATACTACCCCTACCGGAGTATATCCAAACCTAGGGGAGCCTATTTGTCCACTGCCATTTCTTGCAGGTCAACTACCCCCTGTACCCCTTCCAGCCGTAAGTGGGGTGACTAGTTGATTTGTTGTAGGGGTGGTCCCCTAATGTAGCGGTGGAGGAGGAGGCAGCAGCTGAGGGCCCATGGGTAATGAAGGCTCCCCTTGTGCCTCGCCATCCACAACTATTCTCTTTTCTACTCGTGCTATGGCGAGAGCTATTTCTCGTAGTTCTCTTCAAAATTCCTTCTAACTTTGTTGCATCTGCATTTGTACATCTGCCAACCGTCAATGGCAGTGTCCACTTCAGTCTGACGGCTACTAACGTTGCAGCGGCTTCCACTACGACGGCTCCTGCTACCACGGCTTATCGAGCTTGGCTCACTGGAATTTCCTGGCAACGGTGTGGCTCTTGGTCAGCTAGACACCATCTCACTATGATCATGAGTAGTGCTAGCTTGTCTTGGAGAAGGAGGCGATGAATCCCACTACCGAGTACTTCGAGTTCTTACCAAGATTACCCTTACTCATTGATCCAATCCTGAAAATACTGCCACACTATCCATTGGTGAGAAATCTATAAATCAAAGACAACAAGGAAAAAAATATATACCTGCTAACTAGACTTAGAGCAGTCTCTGCACACACATTACGTATGAAAATATCTTCAAACTTAATCGACCGAGAGTGGCTCTGATACTAAACTTTGACACCCCAAATTAGGCTCCCTCGCGAACCCAAAATGTCACGGGTCTCGATTAAGTCGACTAACCCGAACCTAACCTGAGTGGATCTACTCTTGGTGTCTCAAGATGGAAGATACTAATCTCTATGCATGGCTGAATGCACGGAACCCTAGCATGCTACTACATGGATGACATGACAACTAGTTTACATCCCAAAATAATTACAATAAAATGAATAAAAATTCCTGAAATAAAATAGATCGAATCTCCCCTAAAAGTGTAATTATGGGTCACCCTTTCAAATCAACATGTACAAATACATAAATCCATATATACATTGCTCTATAGTTTCACATAAATATTTAATTTGGCCACATCAAAATATTCTCTACATTTTGGGTCTCGACCCACATGCAAATTTTCATTTCCACCTTTACTATTCAATCTGCCAAATCATATTATCACTATCTATTTCTATTTACTAAAATCTACGTCATATCATCTTTTATAATAAGCAATTTCATCACAAGAATTATATTTTCTTAATAACATAACAAACAATCAAAACAACCAAAATAAACATTCTTTTGGCAAACACGCATGTGTGTACAAGGTAGGTCATTGCTCTTCCGTCCATGCTGGCATATCAAATATTTAATCCTCGCCTACATATATATATAAAAGAAACGTCAGTAACAAGTGTTACTGGTCCAAAAATATAACTATATAGCAAAATGGAAAATGAGAGGTGACTCTCATTTTGAAGAAAATATTTATATACATCTCGTGAACATCGTTAATGACATCTACTAAGGAGCTACTCGGCTGCAGAATTGATAGCATCCTAAACTGACTGGTCTGATGCCTTTCATGACATTTTCTCATTTTTCTGGTCCCTTGGGACTACCAGTATATCCTAAGCCCTCTCATTTCCTCCATAATTCTCTTGGCCTTGTGTAAAACCCGTGACTCGAGTCAGGGTTTTATTATAGCGAACCAGTCGGTTCAACCGTCGGTTCGAGTTGAGTCAGTTCATAGACCACATGCTGAGTCGTGACCAGCAGTGA
>JAVDBV010076355.1:0-14751 GCA_032619315.1 Piper longum
TTAGCTATATTATATTATAATATAGCTAACACTACCCAGGAGGGCTAGGTGTCTCCAAGAATGAGATGCGTAAACGCAACTCTTTGGTTGAAGTGACAAGATCATTTTTCCCCCCATAAAATTGTTCAACATGTTGTTGAAACGGACCCATATAAAATACTAGAAGTCAAATCTGAATATTCAACGATTCAAACTCGACCAAAACTTAATTTACTAATGACCTGAATTAATAATAAATATATTATATATATTTATATATAAATAAATAATTTTAATATTTATGATAATTATTCTTGTTATAATAAAAATAAATTATATTTTAAAAAATAATATATAAAAAAAACTAAAATTTTCGAGTCAATCAAGTCCATTGAAACCCAGACCCCTACATTCAAACCTAATATAATTGAACATAAAATCGATATTTTTGTATTAGGTACCTTATTTACTTGAATCCATTGGCAACACTAAATATTATAAGCAATTATTATAAATTAGTATTTCTTTCCAAGTTTCTGGGTGACTCTGGCTGAAACATCTACTCTTGTGTGGATGATAAAATTGTATGACATGAAGACGATGGACCTAGTCACCTGAGGCAAGAAGGGGTCACATCTAGCCGTAAATAGTGGCTAGATCAGAGTTGTCTGAGGGCCCTTAAACATTTATTTGGAGATTCATGTTTTTTTTGTGTGTTAAATCAAACCCTTAAGGGTATTTTAAATAATTTAAATAATTTTCTTTTTATTTCCGATAATTAATCATAATTTACCCACATACCTGGTATATTAAAAAAAATAAAACTTCGCTTGTTCTCGAGCACATAAGATTATATATGATTTTCTATTATTTAATATTATTTTTATTGACAATGTTCTTGTGGCTTAGAATTTAATATATTTTTAATTAAATTTTTTATTATATTTATTTAAAATACTTGATTTTTATATAATAAATATTTATTTATTAAAGTCTTATATATTATATCAATTTCTAAAAAAATAAATACATTACTATTTATTAATTAGTTGATATTTATCAATTTATTAATTTTAAAAATCTACTTAATGAATATTAATTTAGTATGGGGCTGGGCTTTAGATGATATAGATTTTTTATTGCTAATTTTGATAACAAATTTATAATTTAATTTAATTTTGTGGACATGAAAAGACAGATAATATTATAAAATAATTAAAATATATTATTATTTTTGTAGACAGAAAATAAAAAATAATATTGTAACATGCAGCGACACCTGGTTTAACATTTTTTTATTTTGTATTTAATTATTATTATTATTATTATATTATGTATTATAATATAGACATATTATGAGAGAAGGCTAAAGGTTAGAGATATTATAAAAATTATTATTTTTATTTTAATTCGGACCAACCAATTCTTTTTGACAACCATTTACCCGACTAACCCGCACCATTACTTAAAATTCCACAAATGCCCCCACGTTTACACAGATAATCACTTCATTGCCCCTGTCCGCCGGCGCCGCCCTGCCGCCGTTGTCTCCGGCGCCGCCACCGCCGCCACCGCCGCCGCCCCCGCATGGACAGGGAAATGGTTAAGGGAGGTAGTAGGGAGGACGGGGTAAGAGCATGGCTTCTCCGGCGTCAATGGCAGCGCTCGAGCCTTTCTCCGACTCCACGGACACAATATCCGTGTTCCCGACAAGAACGACAGCCCGTGTTGGCACAAAGCTTCAAGTAGGCAGATGCACAGATTTTATCGCTTCCATCTTCTTCTTTTTTTAGAGGGTCTGTGTTGTGCTATTTGGGTTTTAAGGGTCACAGCTGTGAAACATTGAGATTTGAGGATGCAATTTGCAAAAAGATTGAGACTTTTGAGTATATGGTATTGTGCGCGAGATCTGTTTTAAAATTATAACTGGTTGGATCTGTTTTGAAATTTTTAACTGGTTAGATCTGTTCTGGGTAATTTGTTGTGAGCTTAGGTGCTCTATATATCTGTTTTCCAAAGTACATGTGATGCCCTCTGCTTTTGGTCAAGAAATACATTCATTCTCTCTATTTAATGTCGTACTTATGACTGTACTCATCCATTTTGTTTTTGTGAGATCGATCCTCTACAATATTTGTAAAGGTTATATTTAGAGTGGATTCAAATTAAAGTGTTATGGTGCTTTTTTTTGTTTAAAGCTAATTTTAATAAAAAAATTTAATGTTTATTATTTTTTGTATTAGAGCATATAGGTTGTTTTTTTAAAAAAAAAAAATTTGGTGGTGGTTGATTGATGTTATCAATTTTTTTTTAAAAAAAAAAAGGTTGAAGGTGATTATAATTTTGTTTATGCATAATGTTGTTGTTTCTGTATTATTTACTATTATGCATAATGCTTTGTGTGTTTATTGCGGTCTTTAATTCTTTATAAATATATATAGTTATGTTAATGTCCACTGATTCAAAATAGGTTATGAATCGCTATTGAACCGGTTTGGATCTATACGATTCGGTAATTTTAAGGAAACCGATTCTGTCTTTTGCGAAAATGCTATGATCTCTTGTGAAGCTCTATTGTGAATTCTGTAAATCCTTGAATTAAAAAAAGGATTGACCGATTAACATTTATTATGTGTTTTCTACATGTAATGTGATAAAATTTTGATTTGTAATTGGTTTTATAAATGGGAATATGTCTAATGATGATAGAAATTTTAGTTTGTGAGCAGATTGTAGTGGATGATTATAAAGATTTGTTAGTTCATCTTTGTGTGTTTTTTGCTAAAAAGTCATTTTAAAATGATTTTATAAACATTATGTACGGTTTTTTGCAGGTGTCCATCTACTTGTCCTGAACTCTACCAGGCTTCACCTTTGGCTCTTCCTACCTCATTTTTTGTTTGAGGGTTACCTGTGAACAAAAACATGAGTAGTTCCAAGGTCTGAACTGCATTGATCGGCTGTTTAAGTATGGATAGCCAATATGAGGCAGGCTTGCCTCAACCGAAATGGAGAAAAGTTGCATATGGAGGTATGCAACCTGGGTATGATGACAACTACATCTATGAATCTTATCTTCAAGACATGGTCATGAATGCAAATGTTGTGAAGAGAGATTTTATAAGCGGTTTGTGATTCTGTCTCCATTTCTCAGTACCTCTGTGGTTGTTTGTGTTTGGACTCCTACTTTGAACTCTGGCATTGATGAAATTTCTATCCTTCTACTCGATGTTGGTCTTTTTGTACTTGGCTTTTTAGTCCTCTTGCTTACTGCTAAGAAGCTTTCTCTTCACACTCTTTACAAATACATTCTTAACATTTGCTTCTTTACATGTGGCTTATACATTTTGGCTCCTATGTATCAGACGCTTACTAGATCTATCAGCTCTGACTCTATATGGGCGCTAACGGTTTGCCTTCTTATAGTCCATCTTTTCTTACATGATTACTCTGGTTCAACAGTTAAGCCACCAGGAGCTCTCAACAATCCAACTTTAAGCGGCAATGTGTCTCTCAGTGCTTCTATTGTAGCTTCTGTACTTATTGCATCTCGTCTCTCATCTCGAGAACATGTGTTTTCGATTATGCTTTTCTCCTTACATATCTTCCTATTCTCGCCATTGATCATGTACTGTGTTAAAAGGTACTCTTTTAAGCTGCACCTTTTTATTTCCTTCGTTTTGATGGGCCTGGCATTGTGTCTCATTTACCCCCTTCACCGGCTGTTATTTAACCTTTTCCCGAGTCTACTGTTTTTTGTCAATTTAATTTGCCCTTACTGGCTTATCAAGATACTAGCGTACAAGTTTGAGATCAATGGGCCTTGGGATGAGGCTAAGCTGTGCTTTGATATAAAAGAGTGAGAGTTGTACAGCCACCCTGCTCTTGTATCTTGAAATGAATGAAGATTCTCATTTTTGGCTTGGCCCCTGGAAAAGCTTCACTTCGTCATTCTGGAAAAAAATCTTAATTGTGTGGGCAATTATCAGCCTGTGAACAAATTCAGAATGGGAATTGCTACTGCTGTGGAATCTGGAGTAAAGCTGGCATGATTCGAATACCTGGTGCTAGGGGTGTAAACAAGCCGAGCCGAGCCGAGCCGAATAGTGGTGTGCTTGAGTTTGGCTCGATATAAAATGAGCTGAGCCGAGCTCTAATATAAATGAGTCGAGTTTATTCAAAATTTATAGTGTTTGGGTTTGGTTTGAGTGGGCTTAAGCCTAGTGAATATTTCTGTGCTCACTTATATAAGATCAATTTTTTTTAAACACTATATAAATTCAATGTGACCTCAATAATATTTACAAGCCGAGCCGACCGAACATTTTTTTGAATTTGAACAAATCGAATTCTAATTTGAACATATCGAATTCGAGTTCCGAGCCGAGCCGAACCAAGCCGAACATTCTTTTGCTCTAAGATCTGTTCATTGTTTAACGAGCTTATCTATTTCGAGCCGAATATTTTTTCGAGTACAAAATTAACAAGCACAAGCTGAACCGAGCCAAACGCAAAAAACTCGCGAGCAGGCTTGACTCGTTTACACCCCTACCTGGTGCCTAAGATACTTGGAAATATTGGTTTGGCTCGCTTCAGGGTGGATGAGCTTTTATATTTGTTATATGTCAATAAACAGACCCTAGCTGTTGCTGTTTGTAAGCAAACCCAGACTGAGACACCTCAATTTTTGTTTTAGGCTGACAAACGTTCCTAGAACAAGCTTCTATGTGTTCTTTACCAAATTGTGCGACAGCTATGATGTGCAAAGACTGGTTTCCACTTTCCAGTGAGTAGTCAGGGTCATAGTTGCTTCTTCATTCTTGTAATGAATGGTAAATTGCGTTGAAAATGTATGGCAAATACGAATCCATTTATCAGTTCGAAGAGATTCATATACAAGTCCACAAATTGCAGGGAGGTTTTCTTTACTAAGTGCATTGTCTTGATGTTTTTTTTTTAATTAGACAAATAAGATAAACTTACCCAGCATTATAATGTGCATAATTTATTGCTCGTAGTATTATCTTATCACAATTGACCTACTATATCGTTTGAAATTGTTCTTGTATTTTTGTGAAGTATTTCAGATAAAAAAAAATTGCAGATCGTAAAATGGCAGCTGGAAAAGGGGTCAGATGACTCAAATCTCCATCCCATTGATCTCTAGGATTTAAAAGGTGCTTTACATGATCCCATCCCGTGTCCTTTTTGCGCTGATTCAGCTTCGAGCGGAAGTTGATCCAACGTCTTGATGATATCAAAATAATTAGTATGATAAAAAGAAGTATACATTGTTGTTTTAAAAGATGCCATGAAAATTGAGAACTTGAGAAAAATAATACAGAGTTTGGTTACCTTAAGGGCCTCCTGGAGGTTTTGTAGAGTCTCATGTACGCGTTTTCGTTTCAGGGATACATCCTCAGCTTCCTGCAGCAGCTCCTCAAACAATTCCTTTCTACTCAAAGCATGAAACCCAAAAGTCAGGATGATTAAACTACAAATATTAACTACATATGCATTTAGAGCTGATTTGGTGTAAATTGCATCTTCTTGCATACCTGTATATTTCTTTGATGAAGACATTATGAAGCTTCCCTTTGATTGGATTAACCTACAGTAGAGCATTACAGTGTACTTCCATTCAGAGACAAGAAGAAAGAATCAAACTTCTCAAGGAAATAAGTTTTTGCCAACCATATGTTGAACAGATGCAATGCGGGTAATTCCCAAAAATTGTCATTCATCCTCTTCAAACCTCTTTTTTATATTCTTTTTTGTTGGTTATTGTTTCTCATTTCTTAACTTAATACTTCATCAATGCTATTGTCAAACCATGGTTTGGATCAAACAAATTTTCTGTGAATGCCACTCAACCATGTGTATAAACATAATGCGAAAACAAGAGCAGGAGATATGTCAACATTAAAAATTACCAGGAAATGCATGATAGCTTTAGGTACGTAGTCCTCTAGATTTCTTCTGACAATATCATAATATGATTGCAATAGCAACCGTTTGGCAAAAACCTCAATTGCTTCCTCTTTTGTATGGATTTCTGATGGCCTAAGAACTGCAGGTGGCTAAATCCAGCACAAATGCAACTAATGAAGAAAACTATTAAACTTTTAACCAACATGCATGATCAGATCATTTAATGCTTTTGTTACCTCCTTCAAATCAAACGTAGAGGACGTGGGCTTAGTATGAGGCTTATTTGTTGAGCGGCCATAAAACATGGTAGAAATTCCCCAGCGTAATCCAGAGGAAACTCCTGAATAACCAGCTGATGCAGCCTTCTCGGAATCTGAAATGGGTGCCTGACTTGCCTAACATTCAGGAAATAAGGCGAAAAAACTACTGGATTCAAAACCAGCACCAACCTTCATTCACAATTCTGGACTTGATAAACTAAAGAGTAAACTTATTCAATGCACTACTTTGTGTGAAATTAGTTGTTATTTCTCACTGACTCGGAATAGTAGGACGACACTCACCATCCCATTTCACCTAGAGACTAAAGAACCACTGGGACTAACAATGGTAACCCAACAGAACTTCTAATGTTGGTCCTAGAAACTTAGGTTCAATAGAAATAGTACAACTTAACAAGGGTTATTCCATATAATACTTTATTCTATGGAAGCCATTTTTCAAACTTTTAGTTCTACGGACACAAAAATTAGAAACTGTACCTTCGTATCAGACAAAGTTGCAGCTGGTGGGGAGTCCTTCTTTATACGTTGTCGCGCTTCTTCCAAAGCTCTATTTCCACCAATAAAATTGGGATGTGAAGTATTGATATAACCCATCTAAAACACAAGGGCGCGGGGCACCTAAATCAGTTATCAAGGCAATAGCTACCAAAATTTTAACAACTTAAACATTTGCTGGTTTTAATTCCTTGGATTATATTCTCCTCCTATACTATGTCTTTTAGCCCACTTACAAAGAACTATACCTCCATTTCAATAATTTCACGAATCATGTTTTCTGCAGGTTCCAGACCATCTCGCAAGAAATTACCCACAACTTCATCTATACGCTTGGCAAGCACCGGAAATCGATTCAGATCATGACCAATACAACTATGACTCATCTGAAATAAAACAAGCAGCATGTATGACCACAAAATCACTTAAAGTAACAATGCCAGAGACTAACTGTACCCAAAAAGAGAATATCAAGACAATCTACACAGTACCTTAACTAATTCATGATATGTGAACCTTGCACATTGAATGCTTGGATCTAACAGACGGCCAATTTGCTTTCTGATAAGAATTTTGAATGAAGCCTGAATGTTACAGTACAAGTGAAATTAGAAAAGAACATATATTTTGCTGTTTAACAATGTAGAATTGTTTTCTTTACCTCGGGCATAAATAAAGCACATCTAGGACCAGTAACATTTTGAATTGCAATGTGAATGTCCTCATCAGATAATTCATCACAGGGATTTGATTCCTGCATAACATCGAGAATGATAAGGTAAAGAAAGTGGCAGACAATATTGAAAAAAATTGGTTCAACTAGTTGGTCTCAAGTAACTAGGGCATCAAAGAGTAACAAATAACATAGAATCAAGACTTTAAACACATGACAATAGAGTCAATTGTAACAACCACTGAAACAAAAAATACATGATAATGTATAGGTCATGTGCAACCTCCAAACATTTGACAAAGATGGATTGAAAAATGTAGTTAATTCGTGCTCCTCCTGAAAGCACAGAAGTAGGGAGTTCCTCATTTCCTCCCTCAATCATTGACCAAAAAGCTGAAAAAGCAGAAGTGAGAGATAGAATATCATCAGCAGGCCACTATGTTTCTTCGATGAAAATATTGTCAATTTTGGAGAATGAAATTATAAAATGATGAAAATAAAACAGAAAGCCCATTACCTTCACTATAGTGTGATAATAAGTTCAACAGCAGCCCCCCTTCACCTCCCTATTGCAAAATCATAACCTCATATTACTCAGCTTTTATTTATATGTTTACTAAGGTACTCAAGAGATAGACCTACACTAGCCTCTGGACTTTCACAATAAGAAGCATATTCTTTTGATACATCAGCCAACTGATTGCGCACTTCAGCTTTTAATCCAGGAAGAACTTTACCTATATGTTGTACGAGAGTCTGCATAGGTAAACAAGTATTATTTTTTGTCATTAAAAAAATACTCGAGTATTAATCCATTCATAATGACTAAAAAATGTTAGTTGACCATATACATATATAAGAACAAAAAGATGAGTGTAAAACAACAAACTTTGTCAGCTCCCACCAAATCCAAGATTAAGAAGTCTTACCTGATTCAACTTCTTAGCTAATTGCCGGATGCCACAATTATCAAGGATACCATTATACACCTGCAATAAGCACTAGATTTAGTTAGCCAAAATTGATATATAACTAAAATGAGCAATCTGAGATTTTGGGGAGAGAGTTTACAGGAGTAGTGCGAAAAAATTTGTCCTCATTAGCAAGAGCATCCTTTATGTTTCGATTGTGGATAATATCCTGTTTCAAATTCCTCGCAGCATAGCATTTGATAGATCAGTATTTGTTCATGCATTAATAGTATAATAAAATAAAGCATAATAGAATAAAGCTTCCACAAAATCAGACCTACAATGCAAAGACATATTAAAGAAAATGGATGCAGTAAGATCAAATACATAAAGGGTTACTGTAAAGAACAACTATACTTGAAACCATATCAAAGAGGTTACCTCCTGACAACGATTCACAACTCCAACATACCCAAGTCGAAGAGGGACTACTTTTCCAAGTAGAAAATTACAGGCATCGGTGCCTTTATCCATAATATCTAACTGAGCAAAATAAAGGGTAAACAGTAAGGGGAAAAAAAATTAGAAGGAAAATCATAAAGTGACTAAAGTCATTAAACATTTAATATCCTGTTATAGGAAACTACTTTTGTGATCACGCCGATGGTTCGAGAACCTGTCAACATATACAAAAACCCCTTAGTTTTGAGCACTAGAACAATAATATTCTCAACAAAATTTCGTGACATAGATGTCTTCAAAAATTTACCATCTGGGTCGACTGACTTTGCCATCTGAAGTGCATCTGAGTTGGTCAAGTCGGTGTTCGCAGGACTAACAGCTAAAATTATGCATGTATCACATTCAACATAAGATCGTATCATAGATCTTATTTGTGACTCAATATCACTAGGCTGGTCTCCTACAGGAACCTTTGTAATACCAGGGAGATCTATAAGGGTAATTGTAAGAACATTTGGAGAAAACACTTTAAGCCGGATCTGTTTGTCCGAGACTCCCTTGTTTACTCCTGCTTCTCTGTTTGTTTCGGCCTGAAAAACACAAATACAAATGCAACTGAAAAAAAAAATCATCTGGTATACAGTGATCATAAAAATCAAGCTTACCATCACCTGGCAATATGCACTGTAACACAAGAAAAGCCTATTGAAGTTCACATGTACACTAGCTAATTGGAACAGCGACACAGAACCAACCAAATTCACATAAAGTCAAATGAGAACCTAGCGACTGGCTACCTCATAACAAAAATGAGAATCATCAGATTCACTTAGAGTCAAATGAGAACCTAGATACTGGCTACCTCATAACAAAAATGAGAATCATCTTCCACCATACTATACCGAGCATATGCACTCCATCCACAAACAATAACCACCAGATGGCAAGAAACAAAGTCCTGACCTAACTATCAATCCATGTGAGGCAACAAAAAGCATACAACATAGGAAAATCAATACATCCTCTAAGGGTTTACACATTTGGGAGACTTTTTGTTTTCAATCATATACAAAGCAACCTCCCTTCCCTTCCCTTCCCCAACATTTACTCTTCTAGCAGATAATGTCAGCAGCACAAAACCCTAGTTTCCTCGACAAAAATCTCCAACCAAATTTCATTGCCTTCTGATTTTCCACGACAAAAGGAGTGTAGCTGGGGTAGCTTGCTGCCACTGGTAGTGGGCGGGCTAAGGTCAAAAGGACACGTAGCCGAAGGCGTGGGCCGAGTTCTCAAATCAATCCTGTTTTCCTTCTTGTTCATCAATCAGAAATCAAGACAAACACCCGATCCCATTCCGTATACAGAGAGCAACATCATGCTTAGTACAATCAAGAATAGAATTACATTGACAATATCGACAATCATAACAGGAAGTTCAAAAGGGGGGTTTTTTCCTTCTCGCATTACCTGGATTTCTTTCCTGATCGCATTGAAGTCGTGAAATTTCCTCCCGGGCAGGTGCAAGAACTCCCCCCACTCCCCTCCCCCATCCCCATCTCCACGATCACCTCCCTGTTGCTGACTAGTACCACTGCCACTAGTATTGACCAGCTGCAGCACCAGCGGGCGGCGAGTACAGATGTCAGACCCCCGGGGCAAGAAGTCCCTCCCCACCAACGCCTCCAACACACTGGACTTGCCGCTGCTCTGGCTCCCCACCACCGCCACCTGCGGCAGCTTCACCGGCGAGCTGCCACCTAGCCGTCCGAAGATGTCCTGCAGCTTGTTCACCACCGGTATCACCGCCTGCCCCAGCTGCGCCATCTAGAGGAAGGCCTAGAACCTGCCTTTGTGAGCCAAGCTAACAAACAAGCAGCAACAACGACACGCTAAGCATCAAGCGACAATGCAACACTGCGAAGTTATGCTTTTTTGCTCTTTCTTGGTGGCTAAGAATGGGCATTGAGTCAACCTTGTCTTGTGTTTGACAATGGAGTGGAAAGTCAGACTTTGCGGTTGTGGTTGACTCCTCGTCTTCCTTGCCGAGAGTGAGTGAGCCTTCTCCAGACCATGCATGCATGGGGTTTGAAGCATAGGAAATGGGGAAGAATTATTGTCTCCGTAAATATAAATAAATAAATAAATTAATTAATTAAGACAGTACAAATGGCTAATTCACCCTGATTTTTAATAATTAAGGCCCCACTAAACCTTGTATTTACAAAACCCTATACTTGGGCCCCACGCGCCCGAAAAAAGTAGCCGGTTTTCTACGTTTTCTCCTTCATTGTCTGGACGGAGAAGAAAAACTTTTTTTAAATATTTATTTTAATTATTGGTGGGCTATTTTAATAATTATTTTTCTTTTTAATTTATTTTTAGCAACTAATCAGGGTATCAAATTGATCGTATTAAACTTATTTTAGAAGTTTAATTTGATGCTACTTCGTTTTATGGTTCATATGGAACCAAAAGCCGATAGAGTTAAGTTTGATTGGTTTGGTCAATTTTTACTAAAACAAGTCCGAGTGAATAAACAAAGCAATAAAGAATTGTTGTCTCCGTAATTATTAATTAAATAAATAATTAAAGCAATATAAATTGTTAATTCACTCTCATTTTTAATAATTAAGGCCCCATTAAATCTTGCGTTTACAAAACCTTAAATTTGGGCCCCACTAACAAAATAGAGGGTCTCATGCCCTCACTCAGCCCTCTCCGCCGCACCGTGGGAAAAAAAGTTTCCGCATTTCTACGTTTTCTCCTTCGGCCTCTGGTTTTTTTTTAATATTTGTTTTAATTATTTGTGGGTTATTTTAATAATTACTTTTCTTTTTAATTCATTTTTAGCTACTAATTAGGGTGTCAAATCGATCGTATTAAACTTAATTTAAAAATTTAATTCAGTGCTACTTCATTTTATGGTTCATATAGAACCAAAAGCGGGTAGAATTAAGTTTGGTCTGTTCAGTCAGTTTTTACGTAAAATAAATCTGAGTAAATAAACAAATCGGTAAAGGATTGTTGTCTCCATAATTATTAATTAAATAATTAATTAAGACAATACAAATTTGCTAATTTGAAATCGACTCTGGTTTTTAATAATTAAGGCCCACTAAACCTTGTGTTTACAAAACCCTAAATTTGGGCCCCACTAACGAACTAGAGGGTCTCGTCAGATACGCGTCCTCACTCAACCCTCCCCGCCGCACCGCCGGAAAAAAGTCGCCGCCTTTCTGCGTTTTCTCCATCTCCGGCCGCCGTAGAAAGCCGCCGCTTTTATTCGGCTTCTCCACCTCCGGCGACGCCGATGGAAGGACTGAAAGTGGCGGCCGCGGATCTGATGGTGTACGTCCACCCCTCCAACTCCGGCAAGGTCGAGCAGGCCGTACGCCGCCAGGTGAGCTCCCTGCTCTTCCACTACGACGAGTCCTTCGAAGGCGTCGTCCTGGCCTACACCGCCGCCGTCGAGGACAGCGCCGCCCAGATCCTCCCCGGCGTCGTCCCTTGCGTCGCCGTCGGCGTAAAGTCGAAGCTTTTGCTGTTCTCGCCGCAGCCCGGCATGTACTTGGAGGGGAAGGTGGCCAAGGTCGGGAGGGAGTTCGTCCACGCCGTCGTTCTCGGCTTCGCTTCAGCGGCGGTCTCGGTTGAGGATATCAGGGGGGAGTTCAGGTACAGGGACAGGAACGGGGATGGGGTTTTTGCTAGCAGGGTTCATCGGCGGCATCGGATCGGGGCTGGGAGTGTGGTGAGGTTTGTGGTGAAGAGTTTTGATGAGGATGTGCTTCATATATCTGGTTCTTTGATGCCTGGCGATACCGGGTGTGTGAGGTATTTGTGCAAGTATGGAAAAGAAGATGATTCCGGACATGGAGGAGATTGGTCTGCTATGCATGAAAACATTACAGACGATGGAGGAAATTCAATGAGGGAGCGAGGGGATGTTGATAAAGAAACATCACAAATGCATGGTGGCGGTGATGATAAAGTTGGTCAATCCGATGCACAAGGGAGTGGAGATGGTCCAAAATCAGAGAGGTTGCATAAGTCTAAACGAAGGAAAACTGCTGGTTAGTGAATTTGGATGTATTAGATGTAACATCTAAGGCTATGGGATTGATCATTGGAAGGGTAGGTTGGAAATTTTTGCCAGGATCTTCATGTTGATTTCGAGAAATAGCCATTTTTTGTTGGAATGCTTAGCGGAATTGGATGCTGTTTGGAGTCATTCAAATGCTTGGGACTCCTGGTATGGCTACATCTTGAGTTAGTTTTGATCATTTTGAATTTTATGTTTGAATAGCGCATCTTTTAACTGTACTTCTGAATTGCCACCAATAAAAACCTATTGGAAAAGTGTATCAGTTTGAATGCTAGATTTTGAAGTTTGTGAATTTTCTTTCTTAGAGTACCACTGCTTAATGCATGTGATTTCATACTGATATCCTTGGGTGTGCGAATTGTTATTATATCGGCTAATCTAATCATACTCCGTGTTATTGATTTTTTGGAATCTCACTTTTAGTTATTCAATGTTTTTTTTAATATCTACTGAAGGTATAAAGGGGAAAACCCTCTCAAGTCGCAGAGAGAGACCAGTTTTCTTGATAGAGCGCGAGGCTGTTTCTTAAACTAAAGATGTGCCAAATGGTAACAATAAGTGCAAACAAAGAAGATAAGATCATCAAAAATTCACGCGTGGTATAAAAACTGGCATTCTTCTTTTAACCTTGTCATCATATATTGTTAGCAACTTGTGTAACATTTCTTGCCATTAAGAATAAGCATTTGCTACTAATTAGATGGATGCTTTTTGCTTCCTGTTGTATACAAGTAGTGCATCTATAAACATTTAAAAAGCTAAGATTTATGGGTTTACACCTAAAGCTCGAATTAGTCATTGTCAATAAGAGTATAAATAAATGTATGTATGGAGAATATTTCTCCATATAATCTACCTGCTTATGAGAAACAAATGAAACAAATGGCTAGTGGTTCTAGGGCGAGACACTAGATTGAAACTCGTATAACTTGGGTACACTATCTCGGAGTACGATGTTGGTTATCTCTCTGTTGACCCTCTCTGATGGGTGGAAACTGTCAAAGAACATATATTTGTTACGACTTCTGCAGAGTCCACTCAAAACAATACAAAGAGGCCCTGCTTCAAGGATTCCACTGCCGCAGCATCCTTTCGTCACTTTTTCAAAACCTGAACCTCAACACCGTGAAGCATTAAAATTAATGCATACATAAAACACAATCTTTTTTGTATGGGTGATTGTTATTGTTCAGCAACAAATGTGCCCCAGCTGTTTGATCAAACACATACTTAAAACTTCTTGTGAATGTAATTGAATATGTTCTTAAGCTTTTCTAACATACCATATTTGGAGGGGTTGGTCATCATGTCCATAGCCGATGCATAGAGATCAACATAGACAATTTTGCTCCCTGGAAGCAAAGCCTGAGTTTTTTCCAACACAACTTTATGCTTCTTGTTGTAGGCAATTGCGTTGGCATTTTTCTCTTGTGCACAAGTTCTATCAAGGGGATTTCTGAGAGCCGGCATTCACCCTATAGGAGCCATTCCTGCCACCACAAACTTCTTTCCTCCAAGGTTGTATACGTTCTACATTCATAATTCAATTATAATGCCCTCAGTGCCAGATCAAATTAAGATTGAACAAAGGTGAGTTCGTGCTGGACGTGGACGTATAAATTTGAATCAGAGAGAGTTAGTGATGGACCTGGATAAATTGTTGAAGCCGCTGTTGAAGGAAGTCTTGGAATGCATCTATACTGTACTGGGACTTCCTTGTGGGGGATACATAGTAGTTCAAAGCAAAATCATTTGTTCCCGCACTAAACAGGATGAGTGCATTGTTCACAATCTGAGTTGTCTTTGCATTGCCAACAGCTTGCCGGAGCTTGCTGGAACATCTGTGGTTGCTTGGACATCGGAATTGCCTTCATTGCCGATGCAGTGAGGTTGTCGTAGTCTGACATCGCCGAG
>JAVDBV010076366.1:0-26662 GCA_032619315.1 Piper longum
TGGAAGGTGTGGCGAGGGTTTGGGTGGGGGAGGTGTCGAGGAAGAGAAAGAAATAGTTGGGTGGCAAACTTGTAAATAAAACTTGACTCGACTCCGTCTCGAGTCAAAAATAATAACTAACGCGTGATAAATCCTAAACAAATCCAGAAAAATTGGGGAAAATCCAATAAAATAAAATAAAACATACAACATCAAAATGACATGTTCTATAACTAATAACCCATCCAAACTATCCCATAACGCATCCTAACGTGGTAAACGACCTAAAACTATTTCTACGGTTACAAAATGAAAAAAATCTAAAATTGTCAACTGTATGCTCTCATGCATTCTGATAACTCATTCTCTGCTCATTCATCTTATTCTCATCACATCCTCGCTACACATTACCCTCACAGCTCATACACGTGACCGGCACCGGCTCAGTACACGTGTTCTGAAATACACTCAACTTGAACCGACGGCTGAACCGATCAGCTAACGACTATAAAACCGTGACTCGAATCACGGGTTTTACAATACCCCTTAGGTTGTTTCATATAAACCTCTTCCTAGAGATATCCATTGAGGAAAATTGTTTTCACATCCATCGATGTAATTCAAAATTAAAATGTGATATTAGTGCCATGATCATATGGAAGGAGTCTTTTTTTAAAATGGGAGAAAAAGTCTCTCGATAATCAATTCCTTCCTTTTATGTGAATCCTTTAGCCACGAGTCTTGTATTGTTCAATGTTCCAATCGCTTTCACCCCCATTAGGCAACTTGACAAGCTCCCAGACTTGGGTTGCAACCATAGAATCCATCTCATCTTTCATGGCTTCGTATCATAATTTTGAATTATTACGATCCATCGTTTGTGAATTAGCGTCATTTTCTTCTCCAATATTATAGTCAGGTTCTTATAGGTAAACAACAAAATCACTAAATATTACTAGTTTTCTCACTCTAGTTGAACTCCTTTATGGTTCATCAACGTTCTCTTGGGGAGGTGGTTGATATCCGGCTGATCAAGAACTTCAAGTTGTTGATTTTGCTTATGAGTAACTTATTCTACTATAACATCTCTAGCCTGATGTAACTGTTCATTAGCTACTTGTTCAACATTCACTCAATTAGGTTGTATGTCCCTAACAATGAGTAGTTTATTTCTCAATATAGGAGTACTTTCAATATGATTGTCATCAAAAACTAAATTTCGATGTTGATCACTTCCACTAATCACATCATTCTCAAGAAATTTTGCATTTGTTGAGTCAACAAATGTAGTGACGTTCGATGGACAATTAAATCTATAACCCTTGAATTTTTCGATATAACCAATAAAATATAGTCCTTAGGTTCAACTTCCTCTCTTAAGTGTTATAAACCCTAACTTCAGCGGGACAGTTCCTCACACACATATGTTTCAAACTTGGTTTCCAACCTTTTAATAACTCAAATTGTGTTTTACAAGCAGCCTTATTGGGAACCCAGTTTAATATATAGGCTTCAGTCTTAAGGGCTTCCCTCTACAATGAATGAGGAAGTTTGAAGTTGCTAAGCATATTCCTCACAATGTCCAACAAAGTCCTACTTTTTTGTTCTGCTACACCATTTTGATCTCGTGAGCCATACATAGTATATTGTGCAATAATACCATGCTCTTGAAGAAATTTTACAAATGGACTAGGTGCTTGTCCACCATTAGTATACCTACCATAAAATTCTCTACCTTGATTAGATCTCAAGGTTTTAATTTGCTTACCACATTGTTTTTCTACTTCCACTTTAAAAATTTTAAAAGCATCCAATGCTTTGTGCTTATTATTAAGTATGTAGACACATATATCATGAATAGTCATCGATAAGTGAGATGAAATATTTTGGACCATATGAATCCATATGAGGGCAACATATATCTATATATTATTTCTAATATCTTAGAACTCCTCCTAGCAACCATCTTAGATATATCGGTCTACTTTCCCTTAATGCTTTCATTCAAGTATCAAAATCTATAAAATCAAGAATTTCAAGAACTCCATTATTTACAAGTCTTTTGATTCTTTTGATTGAGATATGTCCCAATCTTCGGTGCCACAGTATGGATTGGAGGATTTTTCATTCATAACACAATGGTTTATACAAGCAGTTGCATGTATAGCCATTAGGTTATAAGGGACATCATCTTGCAAGTGAAATAAGCTTGATTCATAGAGCCATTTCCCACAACAACCGAGTTATGCAACATACTAAAAGTGTTTTGAGAAAATTTAAATGAAAAACATAATGGTACAAGTCTTGAAATGGAAATTAAGTTTCTGAAAAAGCTAGGAATATAAAAGGTCTTTTCTAGATTAAGTAAAAAACCAGAACTTAAAACAAGTGTAACAACCCGCCCGTTCCGAGCCAGGGGCCAAGTGTTACTATACGAAATTTAGTGTCTCATAAATTAATTTTCTATTAATTTTCAATCATTTTAAAATATAATATAAGCTCAGAATAATAGTCCCATGAACCGAACTAAAATCCCACTGCAATGCAAGCAATCTGAGAAAATAATAGTTTAATAATAGAGTCCTCCAATTGTCTCGACTTTACCCGTCCTTCCCTGATCATACTTGCGGAGGTAATTATGTGTTAGTGATAAAAACACTAAGTCATATAATTACAAAAAAATAATTAATATATTCCACAACATATGAATTACATCTTTTAGTGATTATGAGTCTATGCCGAGCTCTTAATATGCTGGGAGGGTGGCCGCCCATCCAGCTGCAATCCCATATATGCGCACATACGCTACGTGGCCCATGACTTATAGTTACCGATATTTTCCATTGACTCACCCTCTCGGTATCACAAGTGCATAATGAGCCGTCTCGCGCCATTGCGCCATTGCGCCATTGCGCCCTGTCACCCCTTTCCATCGGTTTCATTTGGTATATGAAACTCTACATGGTATTTGAAACATGGATTATAGAACCAGAATCAATCCACCAAGTGTCTGACAAACATCAACCATATTAGATTCATAACAAACAAATGAGATGAGATTACCTTTCTTCTCAAGCCATGCCTTGCGTTTCCTTCATTATTTGTCCCTTCTTTTTATAGAAGAAATAGTTAGATTCCCTCTTGTCATTAAAATGGATAAGTCTTTTGTCTTTCCCTTTATACTCACTATATGTACACTTTCACCCATATCATGAATCAATCTCCCTTCTTCTTGAATATATATGTAGGTCTTGAAATCCTGAGTCGACTTTGGTTGAAGGATAGATAAATGCTACATACATTTGAGCTCAACGTAATTATTTTCTTTCTTACTTTTATTTATATTTGATATATTTTGACACATATTTAACGATGTTTTCCATTTTCATGACATCAAGCAGGTTGTTTTGATCTATTTTATCGATCGAGTCTAACCGACCAATAACTTTAAACATGACTTGACTCGATCGTATCATTTCTAATTTGGTTCTTAGGTCAACCAAAATTGGGGTGTTAAATCCTATCAATGGAGATACCCGTTAAGCTCGAACATTTAAAATCGTGTCGAATGGAAAAGGACAAGACATTTGGTGCATACATGAAAAGGTTTCAAAATGAAGGATACTCCTAGTAATAATGAGATTGTGAAAATTGTGGTGTGAATGCCGGTTAAGCATCTTGGTTTCTTAGCAGTTCTCCGAGCATTAATTTTGAAGATTTGTTTGAAAAATTTACTATTTATGAAGAATTGTAACGAACTGCAGCTGCTAACAAAGTTGCTAAAGCATCCATTAATATTGTGTCAGACTATATTGCTCAGGAGGGTAATACAATGCCTAGTAACAACAACTCCCAAAATAGTCGCAAAGAAAATAACAAATCCTGCCAACAGTGGCATGATTTAGATGATTATACTTTTGATCTCAATGATACTGAAAGATGGTTTTATTTACTTTTGACGGATAATAAAATCACTCCAAAGAATCTCCCCTTGCCTTTAAAGCCAGGGGATACACACAAAAAGAAAACTTTTGTTGTTTTCACTACTCAGTAAATCATCCCTTTTGTAAGTGTCGACTCACAATGGAAAAAATTCAAAAGTTGTTGGATGATGGAAAGATTAAATATAAATCTGATGTTGAGAAACCTAGAGCCGGTGTGGCTATTATGATGGCGACTCATGACATTTTAATGGAGATGTCACCTAACCAGTCATTGACAAAACTCATAACACCTAAGTTGGAGAAAATTTTTGGGGCTTACTTCTTCCCGACAATATAGTGAAAAAATTGTCAAATCCTAATAATATTATCATGGAAGAGGCAAAGTCTTCTACCATAGCCTCATAAATGGCTTGTTGTACTATTGCTATTGAAGAAAGACCTTTGCCTAGTGTGAATAAAGAAGATGATTATGATGTCATTAGGCATATTGGTTCAATACCACCCATCAGTAATATGCTAGATGTATTGTGTGTTTCGTGTGCTACAAGATGTATTGTTGAATGTGCATTAGTGGATGTAACTCTTTGGATGTTGGACATAAATATATACATGAATCAAGAATTATATCATATGTTATTATTTAAGGTAGGCCTAAATTAAATTGATCTATGAAAGTTAAGGATTATGACCATAAATTAAGGTTTGGAATTCAATGTGTGAATACCATAAATAAAGGTGTGGAATTTAATGTATAGATATCATTTTTCGTAATTTCTCTTTTGGAATGGGTGAAATTAAAATTATGAAACTAAAGCTATAAATAAGGAGGTTATGGTCATTGAATTTATAAGTAGTTTTTGTTATAGTATCCCATTGTCCAGAAACTTTGGTCTCTGAAAACTATTCTTGGATTCAGAAGATCAAAACCTAAGGTGATAAAAAATTAATTTTCTTTATGGATTCAAGTATGCTTCCGCTATCCAATTTTATATACTTAATGATTTGATATGAAGAATAATAAAGAATTTGGTTTTAAGTTTAGGATTTTAAATTAAAGTTCTAACAAATAGCATCAGATCCAACTTCATATTATATCATTGAGAATTAGTTTTATATGTTTAATTATGGATTGGAATTATCTAGTTTTATATCACATTCAGATCTATGGATTCAGGATTAAAGGAAAGTACAAGAAATTTGTACATGGGATATTTATTCCCAAATTAAGGTCCTCTTTTGGTAAAATATCAAGTGATGAAAATAAAGTTGCAAAAGGTTATAATTTGAGAAATTTCCAAATAAAAATACTTTTATAACCTTTTTAATTCAAAATTATGATTAATATTTTAAAATTTATTTAAAGACTATAATATGCTACCAAAGTAGCCCCTTTTATGGAAATTAATTTTTTTTTAATATTAAGACGATTATGGGTATTTAATTCATGTGAATATTAATCGGCCCAAAGGAAGGTTAATAATTGTCAGAATTATATATTCATTTGTGGTAATAAATATGGGATAATTATCATGCTCCCATGTGAATAATAAATTGCTCCAAAGGAAGGTTTATTATTTGATAGGATTTATTATCAATATTTGATTACTATACCGATACTCATTTTAAATATGGGATAATTATCAAGTTTCCATGTGAATAATAAATCAACCCAAAGGAAGGTTTATTATTTGACAATATTTATTATCTATATTTGATTACTGCACTGAGACTCATTTTAAATATTAGATAATTGTCAAGTTTCCACGTAAATAATAAATCAGCCCAAAGGAAGGTTTATTATTTGACAGGATTTATTGTCCATATTTGATTAGTGCGCTGAGGGTACCACTTACAAATTAATATTTCTGTCCAATGATTAAATATTAATGTTGTGCTAGGTATCTGTTGATGGGATTAAATACTGGTTGAATTATTAATCTTTTTATGAGCATGCTATTTTGTTCTATGGATCCAGTTAATCAATCTGCTTATATGACTTCTGCCAACATCAATTCAGTTCCAATGTTTAAAGATAATTTTAAGGATTGGAATGAGAGCATGATGATCATTCTCGGCTGCATGGATCTTAACCTTGCATTAAGGACTGAACAACCTACTTTTCTTACGAACAAAAGTTCCATTGAGGAAAAACAGGACAGAAGTGGGAACGTTTAAATTGCACGAGTCTTATGATCATGAAGCGTGGGATTCTAGAGACCATTAGGGGAGATGTGTTTGAAAAAGTTACTACGACCATTGAGTTTCTTAAAGAAATTGAAAAGCGTTTTATAAAAAATGATAAGGCTAAAACAAGTACGCTTTTGTTGAACTTGATTTCAATGAAGTTTAAAGGAAAAACAAGCATTAGAGAGTACATCTTAGAAATATCCAATATTGCTTCAAAACTAAAAGCATTAAAGTTAGAGCTATTTGAAGATTTGCTCGTACATTTAGTTTTAATTTCTCTTCCGACATAATTCAATCAATTCAAGGTCAAGTATAACTGCCAAATGGACAAATGGACTATTAATGAGCTCCTTTCTTATGGTGTCTAGGAAGAAGAAAGGTTGAAGCAAGAACAAGCTGAAAGTGCTCACTTGGCTAGTACCTATCAAGAAAAAAATAAGAAGAAGAAAAGGGTTAAGGAGGTTGATAATGGTTCTCATAAGCAACAAGAAAAGAAAGAAAATCAGGCTTCTTGCTGTTTCTTTTGTGGTAAAGTTGGACATATGAAGAAGGGATACACTAAGTATCACGCTTGGCGTATAAAGAAAGGTCCATTTCTTAATTTTGTTTGTTTTGAGGATAATTTAGCTTCAGTACCGATACACACTTGGTGGCTAGATTCGAAAGCTACTATTCACATATGTGTGTCAATGCTGTGTTGCTTGAATTGCCGAAAGCTAAATGATGTTGGAAGATTCATCTATGTGGGTGATGGAAAATCAGTTATAGTTAAAGCAATAGGGATCTTTAGATTATTATTAAAGACTAGATATTATTTGGATTTGAAAGAGACATAGATAGTATCGCCTTTTAGACGGAATTTGGTTTCTATTTCTATATTGGACAAATCTGGTTATTCTTGCTCATTTAGAAATAATAAGTTTAGTCTTTTTTTAAATTCAAATGTTGTGGGTACAGGTTCTTTGTCTTTTTATGATAATTTATATTTACTTAATATTATTGCATCTTACAATGAAACTTTGCATGTAGATTTAAGTGGTACGAAAGAAAAATTAACCAATGAGAATTCTACTTTACTTTGGCATAAGCGTTTTGGACACATTTCTAAACAAAGAATTGAACGACCTATGTCAGATGAAATTCTTGATTCTCTTAATTTATCAGATCTTTAAATCTATGTTGAATGCATTAAGGGAAAATAAAAAATATAAGGAGACTAGGAGCCAATAGATTTTCAAGCATCTTACAACTAATACATATGGACATTTGTGAGCCATTTCCTAAAGCTTATTGGAATGTTCAACAATATTTTATTACGTTCATAAATGATTATTCTCGTTATGATTACCTTTATTTCATTCATGAGAAGTCTCAAGCATTGGACGTATTTAAGGCATATAAGGCTAAAGTTGAGAATCAACTTAACAAAACTATTAAGGCTGCCAGATCTGATTGTAGTGTTCAATACTATGGTAGATATAATGGATCAGGTGTATAATGTCTAGGACCGGTTGCCAAATTCCTAGAAGAGAGCGGAATCGTCTCACAATACACAATTCAAGTACTCCTAGCATGAATGGTGTTGCTAAGAGATGAAACCGAACATTAAAAGACATGGTTAGAAGTATGATTGCTCATACTACTTTACCTGATTCACTCGAGGGTGAGACGCTAAAGACAACAACATATCTTCTTAATAGAGTACCGATAAATCCTACAGTTAAGACCCCTTATGAATTATGGACAGGAAAACAACCAAGTATTAAGCATTTACGCATTTGGGGTTGTCTAACTGAGGCATGACCTTATAAGCCAAATGAAAGGAAACTGGACTCAAGAACAATTAGTAACTATTTTGTTGGGTATTTTAAATGGTCTAGAGGGTATAATTTTATGATCCTACAATAACCTCATTCTTTGAGATGAGAAATGCTCAGTTCTTTGAGGATGTTGATTTTGGAAGGGGAAATAAAGTTAGAGACTTTGCCTTTGAAGAAGAAACTATTTCTTTTCCCATGATTGTTCTTGACAATAATCAAGATCATATTCTAGATGTTGTTGAACAAACAATACCAGAATTGCAAAACACTATTGAGAATCTCCCTAATCAAGTTACACCTGAAGAGGAAAATCAACAGCCTCAATAGGAAACACCATTGAGGAGATGCACAAGAGAAAGGAGAAATGCATTTCCAGATGATTATATCTTTCTCCAAGAACATGAGGATAACATTGGAATATCGAAGACGATTCAATCAACTTTCATCAGGCCATGAAAAGTTCTAATTCATAAAAGTGGATTGATGCCATGGATGAAGAGATGAAGTCCATGAAAGATAATTACGTTTGAGATCTTATTCCATTGCCTAAAGGTGCAAAACGTATTAGTTGTAAATGACTTTTTAAAACAAAAAAGGATTCGAAAGATAATGTAGAAAGATATAAGGCTCGTTTTGTTGCAAAGGGCTTTACTCAAAAGGAAGGTATTAATTACAACGAGACTTTCTCTCCAGTTTTATTGAAGGACTCGTTCAAAATAATTATGGCATTAGTGGCACATTTTCATCTTGAGTAACATCAGATGGATGTAACAACTGCATTTCTAAATGGTGACATTGATGAAACAATTTATATGGTGCCACTAGAAAGTTTTGTATCGGAAGATTCGAAGAATATGGTTTGCAAATTAAAGAAATCCATTTATGGACTTAATCAGGTTTCTCGTCAATGGTATCACAAATTTCATCAAGTTATTCTCTCGTTTGGTTTTGAGATGAATGTGATTGATGATTGTATATACCAAAAGTTTAGTGGGAGTAAGTATATTTTTTTGGTCTTATATGTTGATGAATGCCAGTAATGATATATGTTTCATGCACAAAACCAAGAGATTTTTATCAAAAAAATTTGAAATGAAAGATCTTGGAAATGTATATTACATCAATTCCGTAATTAACACAAATATTACACGAAATATCCCTCCATGAGCCTTTCGATTCGTCCTCCTATGCCGGGCAAAAGACTAATCACCGACATATATTAGAGAAAAATGTCAATAATAAACGAATTAATTACGGGCCCAGTAGAGCCTAGGAATATAGCATTACTGGCAAACACTCACGAAAAAGATATAGAAAATCTACAATCATATAGGGTAGTAAGCGAAGGCTGATGCGGCCACATATAATACCATAATTGCCTACAAAGTAGCATCTTACATACATATAAATATTTATATATAGCTTACGCCTTTACATCTTCTATATATCACCTGCCATAGTACCCAAGTGGCTCGGAACTAATGTGCCACAATTTTCGGAAACACATTGCATTCTCAGTACCCTACATACATTACACTACTTAAGGGTAGAAGGGGCACTAGTGCAATGTGCATATCTCCATATCACTCACTCTTTTATGTATGAAACCCATAAAAAATATATGTACTTATTTAATAGGCTTAGGGAAGAGCCTTGTATCATAGATTTCTGGAGCTTCACTTCAAAAACTAACACGGGATCTCAACCTTGTAGTTTTATTAAACTTACGATAAAATATGACTAAATGGCCCGGCATCGGAGAGATCCAATAAAAATACCGCCGACACTGTCCTATCATTTAAAACGTGATCAAATGTGATACTTAAGAGCCAAACATAGGGGTTGCGCAAGAGAGACCTATAGACTTGGATGAGTGGAACCCTATATCCTAAATCAATGAGCTCAACCCGCATAACCTAACAAGAGATTGAATCCAAATTATAATGGGATCATACCAGCACACAAGATGAGGCAAAGCCTCCACACATGTACAACATGTAAAACATAATTAACTTAAATATTTTGCTTTGTGATGTGTTAAACCTCATTAGGTAAATTAATTGAAGGTTTAGGATTACAAGTCTACTCAGTAAGTGATTTTGTACTTATGGTTTTATCGTCGGAATTAACCGGACGAATTTTCGGATAGAACAAATGGTATCCGATTAAGTTGAAATTTGAAATATCAGTTCTATACACCCTAAGGGCTCTGTCATAAATATTAAGAAATGATAAATTGTGGATTATCATGTTGATTGAGGTTAATTACAGTCGGATAAATGTGCTATGAACAGTACCCTGCCACTGCATAGCAAACTTCAAAATTTTGGCCCATGGGCCTGAGAAGTCTAAATTCATTTGGGTCAATTGGAATAGTTAGATGACCACAACACACGATAAGTGACTTGACAAGTCAGGACTCGGTCCAAAGTCTAACTAGACTCAACTCAACCAAACCAAACATAAATGGGTTAGGCATAGCATCCGACGGAGAACCAAAGCCATAGGAGCTAAGGCTATGGCAACTCATACCTACATGCATACCATATGTAAATACGCGGCAAAAAGGCCAGACAAGCAACTCGATCTAGGTCACAACTGAACTGAAATTATAATCGTCGGGTGAACAACCCAGATTTTACAATGGGTATATGAAAGATATATATGGACGGAAAGCTTGGATCAAGACCGTCCAAAATCAAAACTGACTCGAGTCCTAATAGTGAATCTACAAGTGGTAATCGAGGCAAGAAGGCCAAATGAGCCTCTCAACTCAATCAGGTGAAAACCTACAAGTTAATCAAGCTGGGCCCATAGGGGCAGAATCCAGTAATCCGAAATCCCTATGATGCATGAAATGAGATACCCTAAAAATCCCAAATGGATACTAAACACTACCACAACCTAAATCTAGGCCTACAACACTGTCTAACCCATAAAAATCATGTGAATACCTCGCGTATACACTAATAAATCACGCTCTGATGTAGCATAACTCAATCTACCATCTGCATGTAGGAGATAGTCAGCCACCACAACATGCTCATACGACTATCTGGGCCCCATACCCATAGTCTGAAAACTAGTCTGGCTCGAGCTTGCTCCAACCTACTCGAGACTTGCTAGATCTAGGCAAAACTATAAGCGGGTAAATCCCTAAACCGAAGTTAGGTTTTCAAACCTCACTTCCTTATAATAATTTTGTCCTCAGAATATCTCACATCAATTGTGATCAAAGGACTCAACTGTATATGTCATCTTGCTGACAAACTGGTAGCTCTCCCTTGAAAGCTAGCTGCACACGACACAAATGGACCAACATGAAGCTGAAACTCTGAATGCTGATGAAGCTCACTAGCTCCTTACTAATCTAGCTGGATGAACTCCACGTGATCGAATCATTTGGCAAAACATGTCAATCATGTTGGAATCATCTGGCTGGACTGATTATACATGGTCAAATCGTCTTGTTGGACTGGCCATGCATGCTCGAATCATCCTGTTAGACTGACCATGCATACTCGAACCATCTCGCTGGACTAGCTCCTAGGGTCACTGCAAACTATGGGGACTGAAATGCAATGACCTTGGTGGAAAAACCTTGGTTCACACTAAGGGTCTATTGGGTGGTCTAGCATGTACTCTTGAGTAATTCAAAGTACTAATATGAAATACATTAGGAAAAGCTATGTTGGTGCGAGGTATGCGGCCTAGGATCTATCCATGTCTCCCTGATCCTCATCAATGTGATAGGTCAACTATGTGTAACCTCAGGCCACTCTCTCTAGGTCCTACATCTTTACTAGAGTGTTCTGTAAATCCTACTAGCATATAGTGGACTCTTGTACCAAATAAGGGTATATCCTAATAAGCTGTATTGCTCACTATCACTAGTGTAGGTCAAGCACTTAGGTTTCCCTATAAGAGGACCTGGACTACTCACCAAGTCATAGCTAACTCGGTCCTAAGTCAAGTATCTCACTCTCTTCAAGGACACTGCTATGCTTCTATTGTGTGCTATGGCTCTAGTGGCTATCTATATAACCACTAACTACTGCTGAAAGGGCTCTTTGTGGTGGAATGACAACGAGAACACCTGTACATGTATGGCATGTCTCAAGAATTATGAAAACATACTCTGTATGGAACTATGGGGTCTGCATCTAGTCTATGACATGTGCACTGATCAATGTCTGCTCATCTCATCCATATGGTAAACTGATAATAGGACTACTATATTTGGAAGGGTGAGTGTAAAAATGCTCGGCTTTGTTTGACATATCTGGTCACATGGAAAGAGACTAGATCTCTCATGGAAAACTATTCACACTACTCTAGGACTCTAACTAGATGGTGTCTCATCCTCACATAATCTGACATCAGGTACTATCTGTGGTGATGTAAGGATCTTTGTCTGAGTCACAGTGGGCTAATGAAACTCTATATAGGATATTGAGTGGCTCAAAAATATGGGTAGGTCCGTGGACATGTCTCTGAGATCATCATGATTAGACTCCTCCACAAGTGGCCAACTATGGAACATCCAATCAATGATGAGTCTAAGAGACGGCTCCTAAGTGGCTCTAGTTCAATCAACTAATAGTAAGTATGTGTTTCAAGATGTGGTTCAAACGCCCAAAGAACCACTATCTCTCCTGATTCTATAGGGACTCATAGTGATGTTTGAAACATGTCTCATCCGCTCTTTAGTGGTGTGTGACCTTTTGTCCCGTACCGATTTGTAGTACTAATCTTGACTCACATGACTACTACCAATGTAATAGACTCTAAAGAAAAGCTATCAGTTAAGAATGAGCATACACTGGTGTTCCTCTATCTAGTCAACATGGTTCGATTTGACTGAAGTCCCTGCCTGTGTTGCTCCCAAGCTAGGGTGAAGTTATCTCCTGCAAACTAGTCTACCATCGGTTACCTGTATTGTAAGTCCTAAATAGTACCGCGAAGGTACCTCTTACACTCTAGGTTAAGGCTAAATCCTACGGCTCTAGGTAAAGGCTAAATCCTATGGCTCTAGGTAAGGACTTAATCGTGAGGATGAAGCACACAAAAATCACTCTCTCCCTCAAAGACACTCCTTCACTGAACCCACCATCTAAGCCAAAGGCTCTAGTTCGAGTCGAACTCCTCTCGCTGGTTGGAGTCACACTGCATGCCTGACCATCTGCTAATCCTCTCATCTATATACCTTGGCTATATCCCATACGCTTGTCGTCATGCTGACTGAATAATCTAACCATTGTGGTCATTGCATCTGAAGGTCATACTGCCTATTCTCAAACTCTGTCCATATGCATCCCTATGAATTTGTCACTAATACTATCTATTGACGATATCTTATAATACACATCTGACCTAAGGATGTCAGGTTAAGGTGATGGTATGCAAGATGTCTCGTGAAGTCCAACCTGTACTATCACTTCAAAATAAACTTAGTATTCCTAACTCTTTTCTGTCCTACTGATGCTACTGTAACTATATCTTATCGTCAATCTCTGACCCTACTCTACTCTGAATCCTATGACATGCAGTCACTATGCAAGGTGAAGAACATCCTCAAATAGTTGTCCTCCTATAGGGTGAGGTAACTACTTGGCCTTTGCTTGCACAATAATTACATATTTGAACGGCGGTAGTGTGCATTCGAACGACGGTTGTGTTACTCGAACGGTAGTTGTGCAATCCAATTGTTGAAGTCTGGTCCTAATCTTGTACTTCATGAGCCTAATGCTATCTCTGGTATGTTTATTTCCATGTGTCTGTCTCTCTAGAGGTAGCTGCTAACAACTCCACTCATGTTGTCCAACCATGAGTGTCTGATCCAGAGAGGGTCTGGATCATAGTGGTGACACGTACAATGATGATCCAATGTTGAGCCTACACATATCTCCAGCAATCTGGGGTAACTGCTCCTATAAATGCTGACTGGCTATCAATAGTAGTCACTGATCTGGTCCTGACAGATCGAGTGAAATCCGGTCAACCTTCTAAATATGTGGTCAAAAGTAATCTCGCTTATTCTTGGTGTGTTCATACCTCTGTCTGGTGAAGAGTAACCAACAATACAGTTGGGACAGAGATACACTAATGGAAGAGGGGGAGGCAGTGAAGTGTCCATGGGACTGTAGATCTACCTCGTTACTCATCCTCATCCACTGTTATCTCCTTGAAGTGGTCCATCCAAGCCATCTGCCCCAAACTCTCATATGTACTCCAAGTACTTAAGTAGATATTCTGGAATAGCCACATCCTCCATCCACAAGGATCTATCTTAAGGTCTAAATTCTCCAAGGTAGACCCCAGACTATGCCTAATTGATTTGTCTAAGGCACTCGATGATTCATGCATATGTCACATAACTATGTGAGTATCTCCTTACTCCAAGCTCCCTACTAGTGCCATCTCTTATCACTCTATCTCACAATGTACAATATGTCCAACTCGATCAATAATATAGATTGAAGTAAACCGCTTGGCATCAAGAGAATGGAAGACATCACTGAATATGCATAAAAAACACATCAAATATAAGTAAAAATGTAAAAGAAAATAATTGCGTTGAGCTCAAGTGTGTGTAGCATTTATCTGTCCTCCCACCAAAGAAGACTCATAATCATGAAACCTACATATACAATAGGAAAAACTTCATTAACGAATGTTGCTAGTCTAGAAATAAGTAATAGTCAAACTGGCATAGGAGAGCTGATCCTCCAGTTAAATGAAAACATTTATATGCTCCTTCACAAAATCTCTCATAAGGGCATTAATTAAGAGTTGTAGAGCTCGCGTGATAGTGTCCCCTTTCTTACTCATCTCATGCTTCGTCAACTTCAAAACCTATCCCTTGGACGGGAGCATCAATTTATTTTCTTTCAGCTCTTTATACCCTCTGTATCACTCCTGGCCCTAAGTACATAGGTTGAGTACTCTCAAGCATGCCCTTTCAGTACACTTTGAAACGACAAGTCTAGACATGCGATGCATTGTAGTACCCATAATCCTCCACACTTCATCGGGTTGAGAAACTCAAAGGTGGGGTTGTCAGAATCCCTCGGGAATGGAACAGACACTAACCAAATCAAGAGCAAGCTTTGACTAACACGCGCCCTATCTTAAAACATGGTTGTCGATTTTACCCTGTCTCACATCTCACCGAAAAACTCGAGAAAATCATATATAGACCTAGGAAGGGATTTATATAATAAGCCCGAAGGCAACTTGTGATGGATCTTATTTTTGAAATCAAACTCGAAGGTTCTCATCCTTGAGGGTTATTAATGATGAAAGTAAAATACATCTAAATAACCCGTGTTAAGTGGGGTCCGATAAAACAACTACTTAACACACCTTGCGAACTGGAAATCAAATCAGCAACATAGAATAGTGAGAATAGTCATAATGGAATTGTAGTCCAAGCTCCAAGTGAGTCGTCTCATCTACGATGAGTTCGAACTTCGAAACCTACATTGAAACTCATTGTTAAGTAAAATACTGACATCTTTATATAACGAATGCTCATAGTTTGTACTCAAATCACCAATACATCCTAATAAGGAAGACTACAAAATAAACCTACAACTAATTATACAACATGTAAATTGAGACATAATAAAGGAAATAACTAATAACAAATAATAAATAAATAAATAAATACATTCATGAATAGATAGATAAATAATAAATTCATAAAAATAATCAATATTTTAATAATAAAATAATAATATCATATAGTATATAAATACACGGCTAAACACGAGTAAATATCTCATATACTCGTGTTAGTAAACATATAATAATTAAATAATTAAATACATAATCATTCAATGAATAAATAAATAAATAGTCATGAATAATAATAATATTATAGTTATCCAACACGGAATACTTAAACATGAATAAGATTAATATTAATAAGTAAATATATGAATAATAATAACAAACAATCACGTAAACATTCATCGTATACAACGAACATATAAATAAAAATGAATAAACAATAATAAATAAATAGACAAACAAACAAATAAGTAAATAAATAAAAAACACTCATAACATCAATATATACTAAATAAAATGAATATCCATCTAAACTAATGTAGGTGCTCGACTTACCGAAAATGGTCAAAATCAGCTAAATTGACTGAAAATTAGCGAACCGAGTTAATCGGGCGAGTTTACCGAGTCGATTATGCTGAGTCAAGCAAGAGTGTCTATTGGGCGGACTTGGTTGTTGGACGTAGACACGAACATGGACAAGCAGGTGGACACAAACGAGTGAACAGACTCAGGCTGGCAGACACGAACGTCGGTAGACGGATGCGAACACTGGTATATGGGTCCAATGGGGGGGCGGCGCCCTTGCCGGAAAACGTCAACATCGGCACCACTAAGGTTGCCACCAGTCGGGATTGATGACCAAGGTGACAAGGATCATAGTGGTGGTGGCGATCGACGAAGTCCGGCTATTGGCTAGCCGAAAAACGGCCCAAAATGGGAGGAATCGCCATTGGGTGTGGCGGCTTCGCCGGCGGCGATCGTGGCCACGGCTATGATCAAGTGTGGTCTCAAATGTTGACATCGACGAGATGAAGCAGGGTGGGTGGTCGGATCGACCGTAGGTGACTCGTCAACGCTGGAAAACGGCCTAAAAGTGTGGCGGCGGAAACTGAGTACATATATTTCATCTCCGGCCGCTTTTACGGTGGCACCGGTGGTGTTGAGGGGTACGAATCAATAGGTAATTGCATGGAGGACATGGTGGTACCAGTCTTGTGGCCAGGGGCAAGCCAGAGACTCGCCGATGGCGAAACGAAGTTACCGCGGCGGCAAAAGAGTGGAAATCATCAAAGTCATGGGAAATCTTTGGAAAATAACTAGGTGAAGCTAGGGCTGACATGGACAATTCTGATATTACTACGTGGCACGATCTAAACGTCCGACAACTAGTGGCCTAGTGAGACCCACTTATGTGTATATGCAATATACATATGGACAGAAAGTTTGGATATAGACCGTCCAAAGTCAAAACTAACCTGAGTCCTAAAAGTGACTCTATAGGAAGGAATCAAGGCAAAAGTCTAAATGGGCTTCGAACCCTCACCGCAATCAGGTGAAAACCTACGACTCAATCAAACTGGGCCCACAAAGGTAGAATCAAGTGATCCAAAATCTATATGATGCATAAAATGAGATACCCTGAAAATCTAAAATGGATACTAAACGGTGCCACGACCTATATCTAGGCCTACAACCCTGGCTAACCCATAAAAATCATATGTATACCTCGTGTATACATTGATAACTCATGTTCTATTGTAGCCTAAGTCAACCTACCATCTGCATGTTTGGCATACTCAGCCAGCATAACATGTTAAGACAGCCGTCTGGGCCCCATACTCATGGTCTGAAAACTTACACAAGTGGGTAAAACCCTAACCCAAAGTTGGGTTTTACATGTCAACAATTGAATCCATTTTCCCATTCTTTTCATATCCGTAATAGTGCAAAAAGAAGGTCCGACTCCAAATTGTTTGGAAACAGTGTCGTTGGGTTTCTCGATGGAGGCGGGGCTCAATGGTAGAGTGTTACGTTGGCCGAGGCCAAAATAAAATGGGGAACATTCATATTACCCTCTGTTATAGAAATGAAACTTTTAAAAAAATTCTTTTGATTCAAACATCTCTTATCTTATCTCTTCTCTTTCTCACTCCCTCTGATATCATCTATTTTGCATACCCATACCAATGAATTACATAATATCGCCAGAAACACCATGGAAGCCATAAATTCTCGAAAATAAATGATAGGGTTTCGGGTTCATCGATTATATTCTATTCATTGCTACCAATTAAATCCTTAACTCTTCCACCTCTTATTATGACTATAGAATGTTCTTCTAAATTATGACCAATTCCAGGTATATAAGCAGTGATTTCAAATATAATTACACTCTGAAATTTCACGGAAGGCAGAGTTTTTCATTCTTCCCCTTCAGGATCAGTCATGGTCTTACAAATGTCACTATGAGTATGTACAAATGAAAGGTATGTGCAAATGAAAGAGAGGGGTGCCTTCAGGAACGTGTAGAAATGTGTTGCACTGTTGTGACATGCATACGAGTTTTCTCAAGATTTTTGGAATTCATTTATTTCTTGATGGAGTGACTTGCTTTGGGTTTGGAGCATTTCATGTAACAGGCTTGTATGGTCCTATAATATGGGTGTTTGACCCTTATGACTTAAACGGAAATGTGTAACCTGTAAACCCATCTTGGGTGGCAGAAGGTTTTGTTCCGTTTGGTCCAAGAGGAATAGCCTCTCATCATATTGCAATGGGGACATTGGGTATATTAGCGGCCTATTCCATCTTAGTGTCCACCCGCCCAAATGTTTATACAATGGATTACGTATAGACAATATTGAAACTGACCTTTTTAGTAGTATCACTACTGTTGTTTTTGTAGCTTTCATAGTTACTAGAACTATGTGGTATGATTCAGCAATATGCACTTGTTAAACTACTTGTTTTCGTAGGGGAAGGGCGAAGCAAGGGGGACAAGGCGTAAAAGAAACGAAGGTTTTGGCCTTAGATGGGTTTGGTGTTGCTCATATTTTACAAGAGATGCTTACTTATAAATCTGATCATTTTAGATCTTGCTAGGAAGTACTTGGTACTACAATCATTAGAGGAACAATAGCCAATTCTGGGGATGCTCCCGAATTTTTTCAACTACTCGTTCTAGAACTAGGATCTTTGGCTTTTAATCATTTCTTTTTATCTGAGGACTTCCAGATTCAAAGGAAGGAAGCTTGATCAGAATGAATTATTAAAGTAGCTGTAAGACATGGGAATAAGAGACATGCTCATAATCTCATCGGTTTTTGGTTCGTAATAACGCAGGATCTAATCCCATAAAGAAAATATTTATTCTATAATATAAATGCAATAGGTGGATTGTATATTGATAATAATGAATCGGATTTATATTATGAATATACGAAAGAACCAAAGCCGAATCCCATTTTTTATGATAATGCCAAAATATCAAGTTGGCTCATCTATCATTGTGCTAATCATTACAAGCCTCTTGAATATTCTCTTCTCCTATTTATTTTATTAATTTCATTTTTTTTATGAATTATTTTTTTGTGAAATGCAAATTTACTTTATATTATTAGATGAACACATCTAACTATGTAGAATAACTAAATATAGGCCTCCAACTCCACTGAATATGTTCCTGGGATACCCTCAAAAGGAGCCTTTCCTCCCGTTGGTCATTTCATTTCGGGTTAAGAAGATATGAAGGCTCAATTTTCTATATAAAAGCAGTTTGTTCCAAAGCATGAACTGGGAGAGAAGGGGTGTCATAATTGAGGTTTTGCATAAGATAACCGTTTCATTTTTCAATTTTTTTAAGAAAAAAGATGAATAATTGGTGTTAAGCTTTTTATCATCCTGGCATCGAGCTATTTTTTTGCAGGAGGCCCTTACATTATCATCATAGCAGTAGAGTTTAACCACCCAGTTTGGGATAGATTGGTGTGGTTCCTCTACGACTAGGACACCAGAATATTGAACCATAAACGAAGAAAGACATGAGAGAAAAGCCTATTGGCTAGTAATTATGAGGCCCCACTTCTTGACTAGAAGGGATACCAGACAAAGACCTCTACCCTTACATCTCCATCCTTTTTTTTTCTCTATTTTCTATGAAGAGATTGGGCGCAAGTTGAGATCTTGTAACCTAAAGGATTCTGAACTTCTTTGTTTGATTCAAAAACAAAGAAGTTCAATTAAATTAATATTGATTGATGGAGATAATCTTAAAAAATGTATGGAAAGTGTTCAGTTGGAACATGAAAATGTTACTGAATTGTTCCTAGTTACTCTCTAGGTCGGAGTGGAAAAAGGGTGGAGATTCTCAAACAAAGAAAAGGATCCAATTAGGGGTCCTCATTTGGCAAGTCGAGTCGAGTTTTGCTCGGCTCAAGCTTGACTCATTTGATTTCGAGTTCAAGTCGAGTTAAAAAACATTTGAGTTGAGTGAGTCCAAGTCGGGTTTGAGCTAGCCTAATTCGTATATATTGATGCTATTTTTTTGTATAATTCATTCTAAAATTTAATTGTTAATTAAAAATTCTCGAGTTTGACATAATTATGCATAAAAGATAATTTAATCATGCATAAATTTATTTAATTTGATATCATATAATGATCTTTTATAATTTGGTTATATTTATTTAAAGAAAGTTATGATAAATATGGTAAAAAATCTTATTTTTTATTTAAAGTATCGAGCTTCGAGTCGAGCTGAGTTGTGTAGGTACAAGCTCAGGCCTGGCTCGTTTAATATCGAGGTGAGATTCGAGTCGATTTTTTTTAGTTGAGCATTGAGCTAAATCGAGTTTAATCAACCTTTGAACAGCTTTGGACCCAATTATTTCGAAAGAATTAAATGAAGAGGTATGAGGTAAAAATCTTATGTACGGTTCTATAGAGTGACATGAGATTTAATAGTTGATCCATTCTCATTCTAGGTAAGTATCCTGTTGGAACCGAAGTGAAGAGGAATAACTAAGTTTTGGCTAGTGTAACAAACATTCCCATTGTTGTTCCAAAAACTCGGCTCGTTTGATTGTTGATCTATCTTCCCTTCTTTCTATAGCAGAGATAACCGAGCGTAATGTCAGATCATTGTCATATTATTAAAAAATTGCGGTAAGAATGCTAGTGCCCAGGAATAATATTCCAAAATCGATCAAATATAATTCGATCATGGAGAAATTGATCGATTTCTCCACGATTAAACACTTCGTTTATTCATTGCATGGAGTAACTCCCGATATAGCAGTAAAAGTAAGACGTGTAGGCGAATCGGCTCATCAAGTTCCCATTGAAATATGATATTTGTGGTTTTTTGCACATCTGAATTTTTTCAATGCTTCCATGCTTGGATTAGTTACTAGTTCCAATTTAATACAAATTCATATTTTTTGGGAACTTGTAGGAATGTGCTCTTATTTACAAATAGGTTTTTTGTTTTTTTCTCTCCTTTCATAATTAGATATTAGATTTTCGTACCCTTATTCAAATTTGGTTGTATTTTTTTCGTTGTATTCGGTTAGATTGCAATTGAATATGTGTAATTGGCATAATCAAAGTATATCAATGGAGCTTCTTCGAGATCAATGTCACTAACCCTCTGGCATCATTTACCAAAAGGGCGATCTCATTATTGCCAATTCTAGCGAAACCACCCATCAAAGCCATTGTTACCCATTGGTCAACGAGGTGTATTCTCAAATCACCTATATCTATAGCTATAGCAATGGGGACATGGTTTGGTAATACAAAAATTTGGCCACTAGTAGTTGGTAAAATAATTTCTTTCACTTTTGGGTCCCAAATAATTCTATTAGGAGTCAGTACACAAAGATTTAAAGTCATTTCTTTAATTTGCTCTCCTCATCTAAGTTCATAGCCTTCATCGTAGCATCATCAATGTTACCTACCAAATAAAAGGATTGTTTTAAAGACCATCTAATTCTTCATAAAGGATTAATTAAAACCTCCTAATCATTTCTAGGAAACTTATTTCCCTGAGAAGTCGGTAAATACTTCTGCTACAAAGAAGGGTTGTGATAAGATACACTCAATTTTTTGTTTTTTTTGCTATGGTTAAACTATCCTCTTCAAATAATTCATCCAACCCAAGAATAGCTATAATGTTTTGAAGTTCTTTGTAACGTTATATAGTTTGCTTAACCTTTTGTGCAGTTTCATAATGTTCCTCTCCAACAATCATGGGTTGGAATATAATTGATGCTGAATCTAAAGGATCTACTTTTGGGTAGAATCTTTTCATGGCTAACCTCCTTTATAGCACGGCAATAGCATCCAAATGCATAAATGTAGTAGCAAAAGCAAGGTCGGTTAAATCATTTGCGGGTACATAAACTACTTGAATGGAAGTTATAGATCTTCTTTGGTAGAAGTAATTCTTTCTTGTAAAAAACTCATTTCCGTACTAGGAGTAGGTTGATAACCCATAGCAGAGGGTATTCTACCTAATAGGGTAGATAATTTTAATCCTGCTTGGATGATGCAGATGAAGTATAATATTTGGCTCTTGGAGCGGGGCGATAGAAACTTCATTTCACTTAGGATGATCTTCAAAGATTCTATTCGAATTTCTATATGAAATCAAGATAGTTACCTTTCAGAAGACTATAATAATAAAAATGGGTAGCTGTACTTTATTCTTCTAAAGATAGAAAAAAGAAAAAAAAATAGAATTTTGATTAAAACGAGAGTTTAAAACTTATCGGAAGGGCTGGAGTGGGTAAAATGGTATTCATCATAGAATGGATACCCAACATTGTGGGAACTCACTGGTGAGTTAAGTATAAAAAGATAACAATGAGAACGGTCTCTATATATAAAAAAAATGAAATTGCCATTGGATAACCTATTGAACCAAAGATTAGGATTTGAAAAAAAATTGTATTTTCATCATTTATTTTTTAACTGTAGATAGATATTATATATTTATATCTATTTATATATATTTATATATCTATTTATATATATTTATATACATCTTTATCTTTATCTATAGTAGATAAAATTGAATAGTAGATAAGATTTGATCTGAATCTATTTTTTTTGTAAACATGGCCTAGTAAAAGAAGACCCCTTATTTTAACTTTGCTTTAACTTAGTGTATTTAGCAGTGGGTTTCAAAATAACATTTAATATCTCGAAGGAAAACAAAAAAGGAGTACACAACAATGATCTCTCAAAGAAAAAATCTATATTTTGAGACCCACTTGGCTATAACATTAGTAAACTCATTTTCAAATTCCATATTCTGTCTTTTCACATTATGAGTACCTGCAACTAGATCTTGAATTAATGAATGAACAACTCCTTGCATTTGATTTAATCCAGCTATGGCAAATTAGGAATATGGGTTGTTTAAAAAATTGTTCATTTTTTCATCGAATCATATCTACTATTTGATAACCAACACACTAATAACTTGATTTGAATTTGTCACTTGATTCGAAATCATTGACTAACATATGGGTCTCCATAGACTAGTAAGAAAAAAGGAAGAAGGGAATTCACCTTTTTTTATTTTGATTGATATAAACTTCGTTGTTGCATCAGAGGAAGGATAACTATACTGATTTAGTATACTCTAAATAAGCCTTTGGTACAATATTTACGATCTCACAATGGTGCAAGGTCAGTGTTTTTTCATTTACTGATCTCATCTATTACATAATTGATTCCCTTTGACTATACAAAAAGATATAGAGCTCGATATGTCTAGAGGCATGCAAGAATGCTCCTTTGCTTATATTTTACCAACATTCGATATTGGGCCATTCATAGTATTACTATACCTTCCCTCTTCATTGCAGATTAGTTATTTGTCAGCATGGGTTTAGCTTATGATGTGTTTGGAAGTCCTTGGCCAAACGAGTATTTCACAATGGGCTGGCAAGGGATTTCATTAATAACTGGTTGTTTTTATCCTTTTGGACAACTTGATGAATTTAGTAGATCCTTTTAGGAGGCCTCAATGACCATAGATCGAACCTATCCAACTTTATAATGCGATGATTGACTATTCATAGACTAGTTATACCTACTGTTTCTTTTTTAGGCCCAGTAACCACAACGCAGTTCATCCAACGATAAATCCAATCCAAATTGTAAAGCTACAACAGAATCAAATCTGAACGAACAAACTGTTGAATTAAATCGTACTGATCTATATTGTGGGGGTTATTACTCATTTTTGTACATGCTATTTTATTTTCCAATTATTTCTTCAATTGAGAGAAAAAACTTAAGTAGGAATTTTTTTATCCCATTCGAAACAATATAATTCGTATAAATATTCATGACTATTTATGTCTCAAGCATGACCACATGATGAAATGTGGAGGGAAGCTAGGTAAATGGCTGATACTAGTGGAAGGATTCTTCTTTGGTTGATTGGCACTATAACCGGTATTCTTGTGATTGGTTTAATTGATATTTTCTTTTACGGCTCATAGATTGGGTTCATCCCTATAATAGGGATAGTATAGTAATAGCAATCGAGTGAACCAGATTGTAAAGCAGGAAAATGTAAGAACCTAAGAGGGCCTTTGTCTTACATTCTTGGTTTTTATTTGGTTTGGAGACTAAGACCTTGTTAACTTCTTACTCGAGGGATACTTTTTTCCACTTCATAACATAAAAGGGTTGCAAATTCATCAAGTCAAATAAATAGAGTGTGCTTTCATTTGTATATTTGTAGAAAAGAAAAAGGATCCCTTTCTTCGATGTTTTAAACCGCTACACCCTTCCTTTTTTATGCCATTTATGGGTTGAGGAATTGAATTAATTAATTGATTCATACTATTCTATGCAAAGACCATATGAGCCTAGAAAATAAAGAATAAAGAAATAGTAGTCTTTAACAAATTGAATAAAAAATCATTATTATTTCCGCGCATCAAATGAGTGTAAAACTTCCTTTTCTTGTGTGGAAGATTAGTACAATGGTTTACTCATCCTAAAATTACTTTTTCTTTTCATTTACCCCTCCCCTTGCCCTTTACTACCTATTTTTTAACTACGCTCATATGTCGATTATGATTTTCCTTTTATTAAGAAATTGAGACATTACATGTTATTTTCAATCTGAAAATAATAAGTATGGCATAATTAAACCACTTCAATTTGGGTTGAAAAAGGATAAGGTCAATTAGTCTTCTTTGCAACATACTTTTATTAGGAAGTAGTATACAAGTAAATTTTGGCATCCCATGGAAAACCGTATAAATAAAACAAGAAAAAGGGCTTTCCATGATTTTTTTTTTATAATACAATGTCGATCAACCAAAATGCATCTCTTTTTGATAACTTGATGAATTCACAAGCCTAGAAATTTATTTCGGATAGTTGAACCTTCTCAAATTGTTTCCTTTTTAGAACCAAACGGATTTGGGTCAGAGTAACAAATGCCAAAAGAACAAAAAACCGAGAACCCATATGGATCTTGAAGTACTATTTTTGCATCTCCTCGACCAAAACCACCAACATTAGGATTACTTGTTAGTGGTTGATGGATTCTCCCTCCGAAACAAGAAGTTATGACCCTGAAGGTTTATTGTCAACCACCTGGAAGTCGTCCAATGCATTAGCGATGGATATTATATATATTCCTTTTTCTTTACGTAAAATTTTAGGTGTTGTACTAGTTGATGAAGCATTATAGACTGTATTATTACTCTTGCTTCCATCTCAATAAATCTGACCCCTACCCCTATTGCCCCAACATATATAGGATATTTTAGGATGTGAAAGTCCTTTGCGGCGGGGTCCAGAGATAGAATGGAAAATACAATTTTCCTATATTTTTTACTAGGAATGGGACCTATTATAAGAATATTTATTTTATTGGGAAGATATCTATGTAAAGATAGAAAAGATAGATTGCCTATCTTTTCTTTCATCTGAAGAGATATATGATCCGAGGTGGTTAGTTTCAAACCTCATTTTTTACCATTAGTAAGAACTTGTTTCAGTTGTGAATCATAAGGAATTCGAACAATTGCTTCAAATATAGTATCCAGAAGTACCGCTTGTGGAACCTCGATGTCTACTAGTTTATTAGCTAAATGGCAATTGACTCATACAATATGTCCAATTACTTCTATTTGAAATAGATGTCCTAGTTATTACAAAGAGATCAATTTATCAGTTCCTTTTTCCAAGAAAATGTATTTCTATTTTGCATGGTCCAATCATTGATCCCAATAATTTCTAAAATAAATTAAGTAGGTAGCTAGCCTTGTTCTCTACGCACAATTTTATCATTGAACTGGAATAATTGTCCTAGAATACAGGAGCAGCAATTGAATACCCTTTAGAGGTAGAAGTATAAAGTGAATCATATTCAAAATGGCTTGCTTGTTTATATACAAATTAACATTATTGTTTGATTTATATTAGCGGATCAAACTAATTGTTCATTCATTCATTGAATGATAAATCACTACAAGTGTAGGAGATACACAATTTAAATAATGAAAGTTCCAATATTTCAAAATTGTATCTAGATTGACTGGAAAGGTAGAAACAAGACCGGATATAATTTGCTCATTATGAGGAAATCCAAAATCTTTGTAAACCAAACCAATTACTATTTACCAACCATGGGGTGAGTCGAATCCAATACATAAATCCATTACTAAAAGAATAGAAAAAGCCTATATTATGTCACTTAAGTTATATAGGAATTTATGATTCCAAGAATTCACAATGACAAGTTCTTCATTACATAGAATAAAAGAGCCACTTAGAGTAGCAAAACAGATTATATTCGCCGAAATCTATAAAATAATATGGATATACTTTTCATTTTAATTTTCACCAATTGAATTGTTTCTTGTATAGTCCTATATAAAACTTTTGTATCTATGTTTTGGGGCACTCTTTTGTTATTTGGTCTAGAGAAGTAGTTCCTCTAATTCTATGAAGTTTTCTCGAACACCCTTTTCTTGCATATCTTTCCAAAAAGTTTTGCATTTTCTTCTATTTCTCCAATTAGTAATCCAAGGTTCCACACTTTTTTGAAATCAAAGAGAGACTCACCATAGTAAAAAAACTATAGATAATATATATATATATATATATATATATATATAT
>JAVDBV010076367.1:0-18790 GCA_032619315.1 Piper longum
TTGGTTGAGATAGGGGGTCGCAGGAGATAGATCTCCGGCGAGGGGCTCCTCCCCTTCTTCTTTCTTCTATTTTCTCTTCTCTACAAAAGCCTTTTTTTTTTCTTCAGTGTACGAGCCCCCCCCCCCCTTGCTTTAACATCACCGGGTTTTTTATATAATTAGGATAACTCATGGAGGAGAAATTTCCTCTGGCAGTTTTGGAACGAGCCTACCTCTTCTTTTGGGTATTCTTCCTCCGACAGTTTTGGGTATATATGATATCACTACATAAATACTGTTCTTCTCTACGTTTTAAAAATTTCATGTGGAGAAAAATGGTACTTTTCACCTCATTTTTTTCAGGTTGATTTTTATCGAGGAGAAAAATAATGAAGTATTTTTTCTGCGTCCCACTTTTTTCGTTCAATTTTTCTCCATGTTTTGCTATTAATGAGTATTTTTCTGGTTTAGGTGGGGAGGAAAGCTAGTCGTTAACATATACTCGCCTTCAAATATTTCCAAATATAGAAAAAAAATTAGAATTTTTTCTATGGTAATAAATAGTGTGGAGAAGACACTGCAAAAATTCATTTATTATGTACTGTATGAATTAATTCTAAGCATGTTGATATGCATACAACAAAAACTTGTGGCACCCATGCAATCACATAAAATAATTATAGATTTTAATTGAACGATAATAGTATTCATTTGACAAGAACATCGTGTTCAGAAAAAAATCACTTAACAAGGATATTATATAAAATAAACTAAAGATTAAACATCCATATCAATTCTATATATAACTATCACACCACCTATAATATACATGCCACCTAATATCTAGAAGTCTAAGTTGTCCTTGAACACTTACTGGTTAGAAGAAAATAATCTGTAATTCAACTAAATGAAGGTGGGGATCAAATGTAGTGGTCCTTGAGAAGTTTATAGCACGCATCTCCATTTGTAGAGGATGGAAGGCAAAGAGAGATGGAGGTTACACAATAATAGTAACTCCCATCATTACACCCTTATTGATACATTAGTCGGTTATCTTGGGTTATCTTGATCACAATAAACTAAATGTGAAAAAAAATAAACATCTATTACAACTAAATATTAAATGTGACTTTTTGCATTTTTTATTGTCAACTTTTTTATACCAAATAGAATATTTAATAGGCATGTTTATATAGTATCGGTTTCTCATTCTTTCTCTCTCTCTCTCTCTCTCTCTTCCGCTGCATCTCTTCCCCCTCCTTCCTCTCTTTCGTTTTCTCTTCCTTTCTTGCCTATGCCATTGTCGTCTCCATCATTATTGATGCCTGCGCCTCTATTCCATTGTCGCCCGACCATGCCAGAGGAGGGATAGACATGGGTCACGGTCGGGTAGAGCATGACAGAGAGGTTCTAGAGGGTTGAAACCCACTTTTATAAATTTTTTACATAATACATCAATGAGTAGCTTTCTAAATTATAATATTACAATTCAGTCTATCCTTTTAGGCGAATTGTGGTATTACATGCTGAGGTGCTTCTCCTATCTAGCATAGGCTTCACCAACCCCTCACAAACTTGCCCGCCCTAGCCCTTCTTGCCGCTGCAGCCCTTGACCTCACCGGGCGTCCCCAACCGTCTCTTGCTCGGTCTTGGTCTTGCTGGTGAGGTGGGCTCACAACAAAGGCAATACTCTTAATTTTTCCAAGGATGGACGTTGCTTCTATTCATGGCATACCATGGCAATCGCTCTGAAACTTGTCTACGGTTCCAAGGGCAAATTTGGTAAAATCCAACCTTTTATGTGTTAAATATTGCTGGGAACAAAAAATTGGGGGGTTTTTCTTTCATTTTCATGCAACTGCATCATCTTAGTTCTTTATTCATGTCAAATCCAGGACGATTTAAATTCATGAGGATCATATAAAGGGTTATGTTCAGTTTACCATGTCGATGTTGTTTGCTTCTTTGAATTGCATTTGAAGTTATGAAATGGACATATTTGATATTTATCATGCTTAGGCTAACATGATCACTTTGAATTAAGAATTGACGTCAAATGCCTCAATTGTCTGTGGCATGTGGATTGTCGTATAGTTTTCACTTGATGACTTAGCGGTTGCGTCTGATACCAGTTCATTTGTATTTGTTGTTGATTTGTTTACTTCAGTAACGAGTTTAAAAGTGTGATTTAATTTTGCTTCATTCATAATACGTTTAGGTATCGATTTGTATTTCATACATGTTAATTTGCATACTCATGTTTGCGAAGTTCATCTAAGGGTGAGAACACGTTTGCTTTACATTTATATTTTATTTTTCCAATTTGTTCTTCCATGATGTTTTCGCATTCTCTAAGGATACCTTGACATTAACCAAGGCCTTTTTTTTTTACTCTTTTGCCTTATGTAGGAATAAGAATCAGAAAATTTATTGGTTAAATAATTTTGCAGGTTTGTTTCAATCCAGTAAATAAACATTTGGTTTTACCATTTGTGATCTATGCACATTCATTTTGATTTAAGGAGCGGCTGCTTGCAGATGATCTCTTCCTGTCGAAGGATGGCATGGAATGCGACGTCAGAATAATTACCAAGGTCACCTCATTCTGTTTAAAGTGATTTAAAATCCAAAAACGAATGAAAATGCCCTTTTACAGAATAATATATAATACTATAAAAGTAACAATTTTTTTTGCATCTATACACAACCGCCAAGACTAGATGTAATGGAAGATTTCACTTATTAGGTTCTTTCTTTACACTGATATTCATTATGAGCATCAGATAGTATAGGCACTGATAGGTTTTGACTTGTACGATGAGTATCGGGCATTTCACATTGAGTGGTTTTCTCGACTGATTGGTTTTCACCTTTAGGACGAGTATCTGGCATTTCACACCGAGTGATATATCTGGGACTCTGATGTTGTTTCTAGTGGCAGCCAACATATCACGCAGCGGAGCAGCCACCTCACTGAAGGCGGGTCTCCTAGGTGCATAACAAGTGAAGCAATCCCTCGTCAACCCTCTCCACTTGTGGAAGCACCACTCCGGCACTGCTTCATGGTGCCTCCAATCGCCAAAAAATGTATAATTCACTTGGTCATAATTCGAAATCATATCAACGTGAGGAAACACCATTCCCGTGAGGAGCTCACTCATGAGCACCCCAAAGGAGTAAACGTCTACATTCTCTCTGAATTTACACTTTCAGTCAATTGACGTGACCTTGAAAACTTGTAAGATTATTATAATATAAAGCTCATCTCCGGTGCCATGCGTCCCATGTGGTACCAGCCCCGTGCATGAAGCTCATGTCATCTTCCTTCTCCATTGCTTGCCCCAAGTCACAAATCTTGCATAATGGCCATGTCGGATCACTAAGGTCGAGGAGCACATTTGATGATTTGATGTCAAAATGGATGATATTCATTGAGTGCATGTATTCCACAGCTTCGGCAACTTGTGTGGCAACCATCAAATTACGACAATAAAAACTAAAAATCCAATTATTTTAGTTTATATTTTCGTTTAGATCTATCTTTAAAATCAATTTTCATTAATCCTTATCTATGATATAATTAGCTTATTATAGTTTTCCTCTTCATTATTAAATAAGAGTTTATCTATAAAATTAAAATTTATCTCTATTATAAGTTGTGCATGATATGACATCTAGCCTTATTTATCTCATGAAGAAGTGATAATAAGAGTTACATGGGATTCATTCACCGTCGCCCCTCTTTACTTGTTTACCCTGTTCGCGTATGCAAGCAGCAGCCACGTCTGCCTGGTCTTGCCCGAGTCCTCTAGGCTATGTCCATGTCCATGTCCATCAGCTTAGCCAACCCAGCCCATTTTCCTATAAACCCAGTCCAGGTTGGTTCAACACTTTCTATTTCGTCCAGTTCAGCTCGGTTTGGTTCGGCCAGCTCAGTTTTTGCCCGTTTTTTGGCCGTTTCTCGACCATTTTCGGTAATTCAAAAACTATAAAATTAGTTTAGATGTATATTCACACGTTTTAGTCTTATTGGTTGATATGATTATTTTCAGTATTTATTATTTTATTTATTTATTTATTATTTATATTTATTTATTTATTTTTATTTATATGTATGTCATATATGATGAATGTTTATATGATTATTTGTTGTTATTAACATTACATTACCTATGAATATTATTCTTATTATGTTTATTAAATTGTGTGTATATATATATATTTGTTGTTATGTGTATGTTATTATTTATTTGTATTTAATCATGCATTCTTGTATTGTATGACTATGATATTATTAATATTCATGATTAATAAGATTAACTATTTGTTTGTTTAATTATTTATTTATCGAAATATTATTTATTTATTTATTTATATATTTACTCGTGTTTACTTGTAGATGTATATAATATATTTATATTATTATTTTATGATTAGAGTATTGTTCATTTTATGTAATTATTAATTATCTAATTATCTATGAGTGTATTTTCTTTATTTATTCATTTATTTATTATTCATTATTATTATGTCTCGATTGATGTTTTAAGTGTTTAGTTAGGAATTTGTTAGCATTGTTTCCTTTATTAGGATGTATTGATGATATGAGCACACACCACAAACATGCATCATATAGAGACATTATTATTTTACTTAGGAGTGGGTTCCGATGTAGGCTTCGGAGTTCGAGCTCGCCGTATATGTGCAGATACACTTGAAACTTGGACCACATGTCCGTAGGACTCTCCTTCTTTGCTTGACTCCTAGCGTGTAAGATTTAATCGTGTTTTAAACGTAGGATGTTATCGGCGGTGTTTTATCGGTTCCCTCCGATGTCAGGCCATTCAGCCATATTTTTACACTTATTTAATAAAACTTCAAGGATGAGATCCTTTTCTGGTTTTCAAATTTTAGCTTCAGAAATTTATTATACAAACCTCATCCCTAAGCCTATTATATAAGTACGTGCAATTTTACAGATTTCACGAATAAGAGAATAAGTGGTACAGAGATATGTATGAACTGCACTTGTACTCCTTCAAACCATGAGGTAGTGTGGGTGAATGGTGGTATTGCGTAATGCAGCGCATTTATGGAATTAACTTAATTGTTCTTTTTTCCATTCAAGTAGTGGCAGGTGATATGGAAGGTGTGAGGGTGTAAGCGCTATGTATATATGATTATGATTATGAGCCGTGCATGCAAGCCGGCATTGGTTAAGTATGTTTGCTTATTGCCCGATGTGAGGTAATTCTTGAAGTTTTATATGTTTTCATGGGTAATGGAGTACCCATTTGCCAAATTATATTAGTTATTTTTCAGACCAGTAACATTCGTTACTGACGGTTTTCTTATAATATATGTAGGTTATGCAAAGTCTGAGTCGCCTTTGGTGGGAGGACAGATAAACGCTACACACACTTGAGCTCTACACAGTATTTACTTTCTTAAATTTATTTGCATTTGATGTATTTTGATGTTTATTTGATAATGTCTTCCAATCTCATGACACTAAGAATATTGTTTCGATCTGTTTTATCGATTGAGTTGTACTGATTGACAACTTTAAATATGACTCGACTTGATCGCAACATTTCTGATTCGGTTCTTAAGTGATCCGAAATCGAAGTGTTACACTTAGAGATTGCGAAAACATCATGGAAGAACAAATTAGAAAAATAAAATATAAATGTGAAGAAAAACTTGATGAAAAGCAAACATATTCTCACCCATAGATGAACTTCCCAAACATGAGTATGCAAATTAACATTAATGAAACACAAATAGAGACCTAAATGCATGATGAACAAAGCGAAATTAAATCAAACCCTTAAATTTGTTACTTAAGTAAAAAAATGCTAGCTAAGTCATCAAGTGAAAACTATACGACCATCCACATGCCATAGAAAATTGAGGGATTTAACTTCAATTCTTAATTAGAAAGTGATCATGTTATCCAAAACATGATAAATATCAAATAAATCCATTTCATAACTTAAACGCAGTTCAAAGAAGCAGACAACATGGACATGGTAAACTCAGCATAACCCTTTTATATGATCCTCATGAATTTAAATCGTCCTGGATTTGACATGATTAAAGTACTAAGATGATGCAGTTTCATGAAAATAAAAAAAAAAGTTTTTGATCCCAGCAATACTTATATATGAAGTTCCTCTTTAGAATAATCAAATAGTCTTACCACGTAAAAGGTAGGATTTCACCAACTTTGCCCATTGACCCATAGACAAGTTCAGAGCGAGTGCCACGGAATGCCATGAGTAGAACCAACGTTCATCCTTGGAAAAATTAAGAGTATCACCTTTGTTGCAAGCCCACCCCACCAGCAAGACCAAGAACGAGCAAGAGACGGTTGGGGATGCCAGGTAGGGTCAAGCACTGCAGCGGTAAGAGGGGCCAGGGCAGGCAAGTTTGTGGGGGGTTGGTGAAGCCTATTCTAGATAGGAGAAACAGCTCGGCGTGTAACACCACAATTTCCCCTAAAGGATGGATCGAATAATAATGATAGGAGGCTCCTCGTTGAGGTATTATGTAAAAAATTTACGGAAGTGGATTTCGACCCATTCCTATCCCTCCTCTGGCAGGGTTGGGCGATCGTGGAATGGAGGCACAACATCAATAATGATAGAGATGACGGTGGCATAGGCAAGAAAGGAGGAGAAAACAAAATAGGGGAAGGAGAGGGAAGAGACGCAGCAGGCGGGAGAGAGAGAGAGAGGGAGAGAGAGAGAGAGAGAGAGAGAGAGAATAAAAAACCAGTCTATATAAACATGCCTATTAAACGTTCCATTTGGTATAAAAAAATTGACAATAAAAGATGCAATTATTGAAAAGTCGCATTTAATATATTGTTTTAATATATGTTTACTTCTTTTGGCATTTAGTTTATTGTGATCAAGATAACCCACTAATGTATCAATAAGGGTGTAATGATGGGAGTTACTATTATTGTGTAACCTCCATCTTTCCCTTTGCCTTCCATCCTCTAGAAATGGAGATTTTGTGCTATAAACTTCTCATGGAGCACTTCATCTGATCCCCGGCTTCATTTGGTTGAATTACCGGTGATTTTCTTCCAAACAGTAAGTGCTTTAGGACAACTTAGACTTCTAGCTATTAGGTGGATATTAGAGGTGGTATGATAGTTATATATAGAATTGATATGGATATTTAATCTTTAGTTAGTTTTATATAATATCCTAGTTAAGTGATTTATCTTAACACGATATCCTTGTCAAATGAATAATATTATCGTCCAATTAAAGTCTATGATTATTTTATGTAGCGATATAGATGGGTGTGATAAGTTTTTGCATGCATATCAGCATGCTTAGAATTAAGTCATACAGTACAAAATAAATAAATTTTCTCCATGTCTTCTCCACAGTATTTATTACCATGGAAAAAATTCTAAATTTTTTTTCTATATTTGGAAATATTTGAAGGTGAGCATATGTTAATTGCTAGCTTTCCTCCCCATCTATACTGGAAAAGTACTCATTAACAGCATAATGTCGAGAAAAGTTCAGCGAAGAAAAGTGGGTTGGAGAAAAGTTACTCCACTTTTTTTCTCTGTTATAGAAATTTACGTGGAAAAGATGGTGTGAAAAATAGCATTTTTCTCCACACCACCTCTTTAAAATGTGGAGAAAAACAGTATTTATGTTGTGATATCATATATATGTATGTGGCTATCTATGATAGAAGAAATCCTTCTGGGCAACTTATATGTGTTAAAATATGTTAATATATTTTAATTAATGACTAAAATATGTTAGTTAGGCTTATTACTATTGATTTTTATCCATGTAATTACTGATTTGTGTTGTAGCGGTTGTAATCATATAAATGCTGTTAATTAAAGAGATCAAGTTACTCTTTACACACACACATACACACACACACACAAACATATATAGCGTAGCTGGTCTTTGGTGGCTAAGAGCAAAGAAAGGTACGGAACCCCAACTAGGTATAATGAATCTCGATCCTCTTTGCTCGATAGGAGCCATGGCAAAAGTAGTATCTTCATTGTCCTCCTTACGAACAACACTATTAACCTTTGTTATTGTTCGTGAAAATGGAATGAAAGCCTACCAGTTTCAATTCCTATGGTTAATATTATTATTTTTTCTTGTCCTTGTTTCTATTATTATGGTTTGTCATTGTAGCAATAGTTTTATTGTTTATGTTTCTTCATTTTTTTTTTTTCATGTGTCTGTCAAAACAGTCTTCTTATAGTTATATTTATTTGTTGTATCCACTATTTGACTTCCTGAATCTTCATTTATTTAAACTAGGCTATTGTGCTATATAAGGGGTTAATCGACGAAGAAGTAACCATGTACTGCGGACTATTGAATGAAGAAAAGATAGACGCAGTGGTAAGCAGAGCCGCACTGAGATCGACCTTTTTAACTTTTGTGGGTCTAAATTTTAATCCAAGCCCCTATAAAATCGTATGCTGCTACCTCAAACCCTACCTTAATGGTGTAAGAGATCGTCCCTACTCTATTCACGATTGCTACGAGGAAGTTGACATAAATGTTTATGCTACTTTGCCACAAGAGCTAGCGAGTAAACCATTTCCGCAACTATATATGTATAAATTTTAAAAAATTAATATTTTATTAAAAAAATTATATAATGAAAATATTTTTTATCACTTTTTTAAGTATTTGTTTTTCTGTCTACAGAAGCATTAGCACCAGCTCCCTTAAGGGAGTTGGAATGGTTTTTTTTCTCGAAGAGGAAGGACGTTAGTGTTAAAAAGGCAAGCAGAATGCTGCACACAAGGGACTGTTGGAAGCCAATTGGTGATTTACTCGATATCCTGCCCAACCAAACTTTGTTTTCTGGAGAAGAGTATACTTCAGATGCAACTGTGGTTGATATGTAGATCGTTCGCTTTCTTCAAAAATGGTTGGAAAAGGATCAATACAAAGATCTAAATCCTAGTGAGGATAAAAAGGTAATATAATATCCTATTTTGACAATTATGTTCAATAACTTTCCCTTTTTTTCCACCACTAATAGATTGCATTCCCTTTGCAAAATAACCAACTGTTAGTGGTAGAAAAATGGAAGAATTATTGAACAGAATTGTCAAAATAGGATATGATATTACCTTTTTATCACGACTAGGATTTAGATTTTTGTATTGATCCTTTTCCCACCATGTTTGCTTTCCATCTTTGGTATAGAAAGAGAACGATCTACACATCCCGACCACAGTTGCATCTGAAGTATACTCTTCTCTAGAAAACAAAGTTTGGTTGGGCAGGATATCGAATGAATCACCAATTGGCTTCCAACAGTCCCTTGTGTGCAGCATTCTTCTTGCCTTTTTTAACACTAACGTCCTTCCTCTTCGAGAAAAAAAACCATTCCAACTCCCCTGAGGGAGCTGGTGCTAATGCTTCTATAGAAAGAAAAACAAGTACCTAAAAAAAGTTATAAAAAGTATTTTCATTATCTAATTTTTTTCATAAAATCTTAATTTTTTAAAATCTATGTATACATAGTTGCAGGAATGGTTTACTCGCTAGCTCTTGTGGCGAAGTAGCATAAACATTTATGTCAACTTCCTCGTAGCGATCGTGAATAGAGTAGGGGCTAGCTCTTTCACCATTAAGGTAGGGTTTGAGGTAGTGTTTGAATTATTTCAATAGCATGTAAGTGTACACGGTCGAAATAAATAATATAATGAAGAATTCAAGTATCGCCCCAAAGAGAGATGAATTTCCTTAAATTAATTATAGTAAAAGAAATTAAAAACAAAATAGAAACAATCGACTTCAATAATCTAAGTAATAACATTAAATTAAAGAAAAAGTTATAATAATAAAATTCAATTTAGAGTCGAATTTCCCTTAACATAAATTTAATCATCACCATATCTTACTCTTATCTTTTATTCCCTTGGATTATCAATCTAGGATAATTATATGACATGGTAGCTCCCGCTCCTTCATGCTTTTATTATTTTGCCTCAATTTCTACATTCCGATAATAATTGATTAATAAACAAAATAATGCATTAAGATTAACTTTACAATCGCATACGGGGTTGTGTATCTCCTGACCACAACGACAAACAAGTCAAAAGACTCATCATATGATGAATTATCAATGACTACTCTAATTAATCTCTCCAAAAATCTAATTAAATCTCATGATCTAACAAATAGGCGATTAATCTATTCTTAGTATTAAGAACATAATATTTCAAACAATTCGATTGAATAAAAGATTAAGAGGCTGATATAAATTAAATTAAACCATGTTAAGTTCCATTTTTTTTAGAACGAAAGAAAGGATTTCTCCACAATGAAAATAGAAAATAATATACAAACGAAAATAATTTTTATTATGAAAAGAAAAATATTATAGAAACTGAACTACTATTATTAAAAGTATCGAGATGAGATAAAAAATGACCACTCCTTTATATAGAAGATGAGATAACCATTAGATACATGAATTCAAAGAGGATGCTCACAAATCAACGTAGTCTAATTAATTATGATGTCCCCTCAAGTCTTCAACTCTTCGACTTAATCAAATGTCTCATCCATCTTTGTCAACACCATAAATTGTAGCCGTAATTGGTTGGGCCCCATTCCATGAAACGATTCCAAAAGTTTTTGTTTTCACTGATTTTTTGCATTAAAATCCAAAATTTGACATATCTTTTAAAATATTAACTAACTAAAAATAAAGTAAAATGTCATCTAATTAATCATTTTTATACCCAAGATTTACAAAATCTTATATTTTATACTTGGGTATTATACCTGGGTAAATATTATATATTTTATATACTTAACAGGTAGAAGCATACGATTTCATATGGTGTTGGATTAAAATTTAGACCCAAAAAAGTTAAGAAGGTCGATCTTAGTGAAGCTCTTCTTGCCACTACATCTATCATTTCTTCTTTTGATAGTCTGTAGTACATGGTTACTTCTTCGTCGACTAACCCCTTATATAGCTCAACAGCCTAGTTTAAATAAATACAGTTTCGGGAAGTCAAATACTACATACAACAAATAAATATAACTATAATGAGACCGTCAAAACAGGCACATGAAAAAATAAAAAAGATGAAACATAAAGAATGAAACTATTGCAAGAACGACAAACCATAATAATAGAAACAAGGACAAGAAAAAATAAAAATATTAACCATAGGAATAGAACCTCGTAGGCTTTCATTCCGTTTTTAGGAACAATAACAAAGGATAATGGTGCCCTAGGCGAGGAAGACGATGAAGATACTACTTGGTAACCATGTTCCACGGCTCCCGTCAGCCAAAAAAGGATCGAGATTCGTTGGTCCTTGTTGGGGTTCTATATCTTTCTTCACTCTTAGCCACCAAAGGATCGAGATTCTTTGGTCTTTGTTAGGGTTCTATAATTACAACCGTTACAACACAAATTGGTAATTACATGGCTAAAAATCATGACAAATAAAAGACAAACAATCCAGCATAACTAACACATTTTAACGTATTTTAACACATAAGTTGCTCAGAAAGATATGTTCTATCATATATAGCCACATACATATATATGATATCACTACATAAATACCATTTTTCTCCACTTTTTAAAAAGTTCGTGTGGAGAAAAATGGTACTTTTCACCCCATCTTTTCCACGTCGATTTCTATGGAGGAGAAAAATAGTGAAGTATCTTTCCTCCTGCTCACTTTTCTTCTGAACTTTTCTCCACGTTTTGCTATTAATGAGTATTTTTCTGGTTTAGATGGGGAGGAAAGCTAGCAGTTAACATATACTCTCCTTCAAATATTTCCAAATATAGAAAAAAAATTAGAATTTTTTCCATGGTAATAAATAGTGTGGAGAAGACACGGAGAAAATTCTTTTATTTTGTACTTTATGAATTAATTCTAAGCATGCTGATATGCACACAACAAAAACTTATGGCACCCATGCAATCGTTACATAAAATAATCATAGACTTTAATTGAACAATAATAGTATTCATTTGACAAGGACATCGTGTTCAGAAAAATCACTTAACAAGGATATTATATATAATAAAATAAAGATTAAACGTCCATATTAATTATATATAAAACTATCATACCACCTATAATATGCATGCCACCTAATATCTAGAAGTCTAAGTTGTCCTAGAACACTTACTGGTTGGAAGAAAATCACCTGTAATTCAACCAAAATGAAGGTGGGGATCAGATGTAGTGGTCCTTGGGAACTTTATAGCACGAATTTCCATTTCTAGAGGATGGAAGCCAAAGAGAAAGATGGAGGCTACACAATAATAGTAACTCCCATCTTTACACCCTTATTGATAAATTAGTGGGTTATCTTGATCACAATAAACTAAATATCACAAAAAATTAAACATCTATTACAACAATATATTAAATGTGACTTTTCAATAATTGCATCTTTTATTTTCAACTTTTTTTTATACCAAATGGAACATTTAATAGGCATGTTTATAGAGTCGGTTTTTCATTCTCTCTCTCACTCTCTCTCTGCGTCTCTTCCCCCTCCTTCCTCTCTTTTGTTTTCTCCTCCTTTCTTGCCTATGCCATTGTCATCTCCATCATTATTGATGCATGCATCTCCATTCCATTGTCACCCGACCATGCGAGTGGAGGGATAGGCATGGGTCACGGTCGGGTAGAGCACGACGGGGAGGTTCTAGAGGGTTGAAATCCACTTTCATAAATTTTTTACATAATACCTCAGGGAGTAGCCTTCTAAATTATAATATCATAATTCGGTCCATCCTTCTGGGCGAATTGTGGTATTACTCACCGAGGTGCTTTCCTATCTAGAATAGGCTTCACCAACCCCTCACAAACTTGCCCAAAAGGCATCCCCTTCTTACCCCTTGACCTCACCTGGCATCCCCAACCGTCTCTTGCTCGGTCTTGGTGTTGCTGGTGGGGTGGGCTCACAACAAAGGCGATACCCTTAATTTGTCTAAGGATGGACGTTGGTTCTATTCATGGCATACCATGGCATTCGCTCCGAACTTGTCTACGGTTCAAAGGGCAAATTTGGCAAAATCCTACCTGTTATATGTTAAGACTATTTGATTATTCTAAAAAAGATCTTCATATATAAGTATTGCTGGGATAAAAAAATTGGGGGATTTTTTCCTTCATTTTCATGCAACTGCATCATCTTAGTTCTTTATTCATGTCAAATACAATACGATTTAAATTCATGAGGATCATATAAAGGGTTATGCTCAGTTTACCATGCCGATGTTGTCTGCTTCTTTGAATTGCATTTGAAGTTATGAAATGAGTATATTTTATATTTATCATGCTTGGGCTAACATGATCACTTTCAAATTTAGAATTGACATCAAATGCCTCAATTGTCTGTGGCATGTGGATTGTCGTATAGTTTTCAGTTGATGACTTAGCGGTCGCGTCTGATACCAGTTCATTTGTATTTGTTGTTGATTTTTTTTACTTAAGTAACGACTTTAAAAGTGTGATTTAACTTTGCTTCGTTCATAATGCATTTAGGTATCGATTTGTGTTTCATACATGTTAATTTGCATATTCATATTTGCGAAGGGTGAGAATATGTTTGCTTTTCATCATTTTTTTCTTCACATTTATATTTTATTTTTCCAATTTGTTCTTTCATGATGTATCCACATTCTCTAAGGATACCAAGACAAAAACCAAATACTTATACCTTTTTTATTTACTCTTTTGCCTTATGTAAGAATAATAATCACAAATTTTTTTGGTTTAATACTTTTGCAGGTTTGTTTCAATCCCGAGAATAAACATTTGGTTTTAACATTTGTGATATATGCACATTCATTTTGAATTAGAGAAATCAACAACACCTTCCGGGATCATGCTGCGATTGTTGCAGTATGGGGGATTTAAGGAGCGGCTGCTTGCGGATGATCTCTTCCTGTCGAAGGTTGGCATGGAATGTGAAACCAAGTTCACCTTTTTCTGTTTAAAGTGAGAAAAAATCCAAAAATGAATGAAAATGCCCTTTAACAGAGTAATATATAATACTATAAAGGTAACAATTTTTTTTTGCATATACACACGACGGCCAAGACTAGATGTAATGGAAGATTGACTTATTAGGTTCTTTCTTTAACCTACATTCAATATGAGCATAAGATAGTACACACATTGATAGGTTTTGACTTGTAGGATGAGTATTGGGCATTTCACATTGAATGGTTTTCTCGATTGATAGGTTTTCACCTGTAGTACGGGTATCTGGCATTTCACACCGAGTGAATATCTGTGACTCTGATGTTGTTCAAGTGGCAGCGGGTCAAGAGCAGGCAACATATCATGTAGCCTAGCAGCCACCTCACTGAAAGCGAGGTTCCTGGGTGCATAACAAGTGAAGCAATCCCTCATCAACCCTCTCCACTTGTGGAAGCACCACTCCCGCACTGCCTCATGGTGCCTCCAATTACCAAAAACTGTATAATTCACCTGGCATCATTAGAAATCATATCAACGTGAGGAGACCCGCTTTCAGTGAGGTGGCTGCTAGGCTGCGTGATATGTTGGCTGCTCTTGACCCGCTGCCACTTGAAACAACATCAGAGTCCCAGATATTCACTCGGTGTGAAATGCCAGATACCCGTCCTACAGGTGAAAACCAATCAGTCGAGAAAACCACTCAATGTGAAATGCCCGATACTCATTCTACAAGTCAAAACCTATCAGTGCCTGTACTATCTGATGCTCATATTGAATGCAGGTTAAAGAAAGAACCTAAAAAGTCAATCTTCCATTACATCCAGTCTTGGCGGTTGTGTATATATGCAAAAACAAATGTTACCTTATAGTATTATATATTATTCTGTTAAAGTGAGATTAGAAATGGCAACCTTCTTAGCCATTCGTCAAAACATCACATCCAAACGTCAAAACAACAAGATAAAATATAAGCACTCTTGTTTTATCTATGCATATGTTGAAGGAAAACATTTGGACAAGTGGGATATTATTAAATTTATTCTTCACATGTGGTTTTATATATTAATTCAATTGTACAGTGAGGGTTTTCTTATTAGTAAGCTTACTTATGTGATCTATTATAATATTTAATAACAGACTTATTAAAATATAAGTTATACATTGTGTAAAGACTAGACTACTTATTTTCTAATTTATTATAATGGGCCAAGTTAGGTAGTATATCAATCTAATTTCAATCATCAAGTGTGAAGGTCGTGAACATGCATAATAATAAGGCTGACTTATTATACACATTTGTAAAACACCTTCGGGTAATGGAAATTATATATGTTGTGGTGTGCTCTCTATCTATAGGGGTTACAAAATCCCCATTGGATAATACCAATTATATAATTTATAATTGATAATTAATTATGCATAAATTCGGAAATTCCACATTAGGTAATGCGGGGTTTATAGAGTGATGAATATGCTGTCGACATCTTCAAATCTTGAGGTGCTCATGGCAATTTATATATTTACTAAAATCGAAGAGACACACCTCAGATTTTATGCACAAAAAGATATTATTCTTCTAACATTCTATAGAACGTCCACCAGAATGAAAGGGTATGGCTACTCCCCGAGAAGATTGAAGATTTTATGGTAGATAACGATGGTAATTAGCTAGAATGGTAATATCTAACATTCTATAGATATTATTCTTTTTCTATGTTTTATTCATCATTCATGTTGATTTGTGATAATTAGGATACAATATATGAATATTTTAAAATTGTTGTAGATGTGATTTGATTTGTGGAAATCATGGAATAAGGATTTTCATGACTTAAGATGAGATATGATGGAGAATGACGATTTGACAAAGAATTTAAAAGATTTGAGTTCTTATGCATGGATTATGATTGATTTTATAGAAATTCTCATGTTATATATGCATAATGTATAATTTCTAGAATTCACATGACTTATGGGAGTATTTATGTGGAATCTAATTACTAAATGATTTTGAGAACAATACATAGATGATTTGTTCAAATTAGATCAAGTTATGATGCATGATTTATAGATCTCGTGTAGTAAATTCATGAAATTTTATGTTTCAATTGTAGATTTGTTGTTAATGGTTACATTGATGAAAATCTAAAATAAATATATTTAGAATCATCGTATGAACTTGTTGGGTTGAAAACGAACAATGTTTTAAAAATTGGACGGTACCAGTTGGTCTGACTCGATACATTGGACCAGACAAGCAGTTGTTCACAATTTTTAGGCCTGTTTAAGGAAAAAAACCAAACCAGCTGGTTACTATATTATACTCGGTTCAAGACATGGACCCGGTTTTGGCAAGTTTTACTGTTTATGCTGGTTAGTGTTTCCAACTTACCAACGACGCTGACACCGGCACGGACACGGTGACACCCACTCGGACTCCTTTTAACGGTAATGACCACATACGCCTTCAATCCTCCCTCCCTTCAATGCAGATGGTGACAACCCCCTCACTCCGAGACAAAACTCCCTTGAACTCTTCTTCCATCGCCGATTACACCACCCCTCGAATGCTCCCTTGCGTCAATGCTGATGGTGACACTCCCCTGGAACCCTGAACGCCGACCCCCTCAGACCATTTCACCCTTCAACAACAACACCGACACCTTGTTCCAACATTGACGACTACACCTTCTCCCTTCTACATCGACTCCAATGCCACCCTTCCCTCCTTTGATGCAAGGTGAGAGCTTCAATTTTAATTTTTTTCATGTTTGATACATGTTATTTTGCTCAAGGACTGATTTGCAATGATTTAATTCCAGTAATTTGTAGTGTTTTTTAATTGATTGGATTATGAATGTAATGATGAAGTGGTCATAATTTGCAGTGATTTATAGGTATCTTTGTTGTATTTTTTAGTTTTCTATGAAATATGAATAGGAGTATTATTTTCTCTTCTCTTTTCTTAATTGAAATGAAGATTACAATGATAAAATGAATTTATATTTATATTGGTTTGGTGGTGAAGCTCTTTTTATTTGCTAGTTTTCTAATAATAGTAGTAGTTTTTATTTTTTGAGATTGAAATGTTGAATGCATGATGTAAGGAATTTAAATTTGTAAATGGTTTTGTGGTATATATGATGGAATAAATTTACTAACTTTCTCTTAAAAATTCATGAGTAATTATTAAATCCAATATAACATGTCAATCCAGTACAACCCGGTTGAACCAAGCATATCACATACAATAAAAAATCCGGTATGATCACTGGTCTTATTTTTAAAAATATTGAAAAAGAATTAATCTTGGTTGATGAATGCATGAAAAATAATTGAATTCCCTAAAAATTTAGAAGTGTTAAAAATAGCAGAACACCCAAGTATCGGGAATCAGAGCGCCCTAGAGATCTGCTTGGGTGAAAATTGTTGAAATATAAACTTGTTTTATAAAACTCAAAACAATGAAGCTTAATTCAAAGAAGCTTCTAATGTTTTACACATGATAAATTGTGAGTCAATGTTAGGTATGTGTTAGGTGTGGTTTTTGGTGAATGGTCAAGTCAATGTTAGGCATATGTTAGGTATGTTTTTGTGGTTTGTATTGGTCTTGAGTTAGTATAAATGCCCCCCTCTCATTGTGTGTTATACACAAGGAAAAATAAGATAGAAAAATAAGAAGCAAAGCTTATACATTGTAAGAATTTAGAATTGAGTGTGGAGAGGTTGTTTGGAGAGGAAAAAGAGAGTTTGTGTATTTTGCATTTGTTTTTCTCAATATCAGAGATTTTCTTGTCAACAAAGTGGTATCAAGCGCCAAATATTGGTATATAAGATATCAAATTAAAGCTCTCGGAGAGATGAATCCAACGCCACCAGAATCAGTCCAATCGGAGCCCAGACGAGCCAGTAATCATCATCGGAAGTTTGCTGCCCAGAAATCTGAGTTAACTCACTGAGTTGAACTGAGTCAGATCGAGTCACTCACTGAGTCAGGCCGAGTCAAAGCCACAGAAGTCATTGACCGAACCAAAGAAGTTGTTGACCAGATAAGTCTAAATTTTCAAATTCTTTTTCAATTTGGAGATATGGCAAATGGTGTGGCATCGTTCCATGTCCCAACATTAAACAACTCCAATTATGATAATTGGAATAACAGAATGAAAGCTCTCCTTGGAGCTCATGATGTTTGGGATCACATAGAAAATGGCTATAATGAGCCTCGGAATGAAGATGCACTTACTCAAGATCAAAAGACAACTCTAAAAGATTTAAGAAAGAGAGACAAGAAAGCTCTCTATCTTATTTATCAAGCTTTAGATGAAGATGGTTTTGAGAAGATATCGGATGTTGAATTCGCAAAGTAAGTATGGGAGAAGTTGCAGATTTCTCACAAGGGAGAAGAAAAAGTGAAGAAAGTACGCCTTCAAACTTTAAGAGGTAACTTTGAATCCTTACATATTAAAGGAGGAGAGTTAGTCTCAGATTACTTCTCTAGAGTTTTGGCTGTTTCAAATCAATTAAAAAGAAATGGTGAAAAGCTAGAAGATGTAAGAATCATTGAAAAGATTCTCCGCTCATTAGATCCGAAGTATGAGCATATTGTTGTAACTATCGAAGAGACTAAAGACCTCGAGGAAATGAAGATTGAGCAGCTTCTAGGTTCATTTCAAGCCAATGAAGAGAAGCATAAGAAGCAGCATGGAATCACTAATCAACTTCTCAAACTACAGATCAAGGATATGCATGGAAGCCAAGGCAATGAAAGAAATCAACGTGGCAGAGGCAGAGGCAGAAGTCATGGACGAG